>CM035094.1:35389171-35573417 GCA_020205505.1 Panax japonicus | reverse complement strand
CCGAACGACAAAATCGAGCTAGGTGACTTTCTCTTCCATAATTGTAACACATTTTGGACTGCTGTGCACAGTTTGGACTGATGTGTCCCTCCCCTCCGCATTTGAAGCATATGATAGGTGGTTGTTCTCCTTCCTTAACAACGGCTGCTGATGCTGACGTCATTCCATCATTGTTGAATCTCCACTTCTTGAAATGTCCTTTCTTATTGTCTTGGCCATGATTACCACCGAAGTGGTTACCATTTCTGGCATGTTGATTCCTTCCAAGTTTTTTTATCACCGCTTTGATGACTACTACCACTGGTATTATCATTTTGCTGGCCGCTTTCTCTTGGTTGGGTCGACTCGTTATCGTGTTCCAATAATTGAGCCCTATTTACAACATTTGAATACAAACACAGGTTTATGAGAAATTAGATATTGACGTATTTCAGGATTTCAAACCTCTTAGAAACATCTGCGTCATTCTCTCCTCATTATCAACTAAGTGGGACGCAAACCGGGACAACTCGGCGAACTTAGCTTTGTACTACGACACGGTCATATTGTTCTGCTCCAGCTTGATGAACTTTACCTTCTTCATGTGACGAATACTTTCGGAAAAGTACTTGTCATTGAATAGTTCTTGGAACTTCTCCCAAGACATCTTCAGTACGGCAGGTTGAGTACGCTTTACCAACTCCCACTAGTAATCTGCCTCTCCTCGCAACATAAAGGTGGCAAAGGGAACCTTTTGCTCCTCAGAGCATCCCAAGATATTAAATATCTTGGTGATCTTCTTTATTCACGTCTCCGCCTTAAGTGGTTTTGGCTCTCCAATAAACTCCACTGGTCCCAGCTCCTTGAACTGTTTAGCGGTGACCGTCCGAGAGTTGCCAGTGTTTCCACCTGCATTTTGGACAGGAGTCTCTCTTTCCTGATGTTGTACGAATCGCAAAAAGCTCCTAAACATTCCGTCGTTCTCCATTTAGTCGGTGTTGTTGTTCACCTGAGTATTATTGCCTTCCTGGTGCACATTATCCTGGGTGTTGATTTGTGGTGACTTAACGGTCTCCTGTGCTCCATTGCTATTCTCAACATTATCGGATGTCATTTTCAAACACTACAACAAAAAAAGGGTTAATTGACATGTCATATATTATCTTTATACTCTGACCGACCAATTAAATACAAAATAAACTTTGGTAGGTCATATTAGCGAAGGAATTACCCGTCTCTCCCCTCCTAGTTCTAGTCTCACACCTCAGCTAAGGATCATATGTTGGGAAATTTCTAGTTAGGCACAACACGCAAGTATACGTGGTCAACAAGTAATAAAGAGTAAGTAAAGTATCGTTCCCACGGAGAATTAACTAATAAAGTTCACCAAGCATTAACCTATAACCATCTCAGTCTTATTTAAACGAATGTCTTTGAGTTTTTATATTTAAACTATTAACTTAAATAAACCTAACTATTCCTAGAGTGAGACTAGATAATGAAGACCTGAGATTACAATTTCATCTATTAACTCATTCAAATCCATACACTTCATGTTAAACCAAACTAATTGTACCGGTTTGTTAGTCGAGAACACTAAAGTAAAATATAGCCATCATTCAATGTACCATACCCATATCACATATAATCCACAATTGATAGAATAAACATGAACACCCACATTACCTAAACCACTATATGTCTATGTGATTTACAAATAATTAGGGTTTAAGCTCAAGTTCTCAATTGACTACGAGCGGTGCTTCGGTATATGTCTATCCTAAGCACGAATCATATATTCCATCACCATATAGAACATACAAACATAAGCTCTCAAGATCAAATCTAAACCCATAGTCCGTCTTTCAAGTTCATATGGGTTATCCCAGTAATTGATGGCCAATCAACTAAGCAAATAAGCCTGAATTTTAATAGACAATATCATAGCAATTAATAAGGTTAACAATAAAATATATCAGATTAAACTAATCAATAGAATCCATTGTAATCTCAAACTAGAGTTTAGCTCATCATAGAATCAAAACCCACAATCCACAATTGATTATACATTGAGAAATAAAGATAGAAGTAAAGAGAAGTTAGGGATTTGGGAATGAAAATCTGAGATTCTCCTCTTGCTCCAATTCTGAATTTCCAATGCTCTTCGATTGCTTCAATCTTCAACTCTCATCTAATCTAGGGTTCTAATCTAATCTAAAAGGAAAGAGAAGAAAAGAAAACGATGATAGCTCTAGCCCCCAAGGGGTGGAATAATGTTTTCATGATGAAAATATGTCTAATATATAAGCCCTAATTGAATCCCCCTCTCAATTATGCTTCAACTGCTCTGTTTAGTGAAATGTCATCTTTGGTCAATACCCGAAGTCTAAGTTGGGCGCGGCCGCGCAAAAGCTGAAAATCGCGCTTTGTGCTACTATAAGTCGCGCGGCCGCGCGAATTTCTACTGCAGTGTGCTCTGGTAAAATGGCCTTAACGTTTGATCCGGGAAGAGTTACGGGGCCTGCCACATATCAAATCGAATATATCGACGAGCTCTACAACTTTCATTCTTTGAGTACTAAGAAATAATGCATGGATGAAGGATAAAATGGAGCTGGAAGGGACTACTATGAAAATGGCTAATCAAAATAACGAAGTTTGACGTCCGTTGGTACAACGATCATAACTCTTGCATACGAACTCTGATTAGAGCGATTCAAGATGTTTCGGAAAGCTACGAAGACGCTCTACAATGTAGTCCAAGTTCCAAGTCAAGAACATGAAGTAACATGAAAGCCCAAATGATGTCCAGATTGCCTTTTCTTTGCATTTTCTTTGTTTTTCCTTACCAATAATCGCTCAAACCAATTGTATAACCTACAAAATGAACACAAAATGCATGAAAAGTAACTAAGACACATGAATATAAGCAACTAATTCAAGTAAAAGATATCGGATAAGTGAATAAAAAATCCACTTATCAAATACCCCCAAACTTAAACCGTTGCTTGTCCGCAAGCAACACAATATAATGCAATCTACATGCTATGCAAGCTACGCTACTATGACAATGAATCCCCAGATTTCTAGCCATGTTAATAATTCCAATAAGATATGCCTCATAGAGATATCAAGATTCAAGAACAAAGCATCAAACTAAGCTAAAGGCATAATGACATACAATCATATAATCCTAACCTGCTATAAAGATGTTGTGTGTGTGTGATGTGTTCACATATAAGCTTGAAAAGGTGAGAATTTCAAATGTTATACTGCTTAAGAAAGAAAACTGAGGTTCAATCCAAGAACTATGCATACAAATGAAACAACAACTACTCCAACACATCAAGTACAAGCTAAGGTTCAACAAAGGGTTTATTCTGCTTTATTTTTACTCACGGGGCAATTTTCGCACTTTCTCGCGGTGTTTATTGATTTTTATTTTATTTTATTTATATTTCCCATGACTGTGGAATGTCTCATTCCATTAGGCTAACAGTGCTACCCCTTAGCGAGCTTTCAACCAACGAATCCCAGACCATTAAGACCTTAGGGCGCTAGGTGTAGAGACAATCCCCTCGGGCGTACTTACTCAAGTAACAAAGGCCCCGAAACAAGACTAGCCACGGTAACTATTCAATTTTTTTTCTCTTTTTTTTATATATAAAGCAAGCATACCCATGCGTTCTCAAAACTTGAGTTTAAGTGTCTTCATAGTCATTACTCACTTTCTACACAATTCTATCATTAAAAACAACATTTTCCTCTCAGCATGCAAACATGCTAATCTTAACCAACAAGCAAATAGGAACATTGTCTTGCTACCTAGTAGCATCTAAACAACAAGCATGAATTATATCCTGTATAAAATTATAACTAAGCTCAAGATATCCACTGAATTCAAATATCTATCAAATTTCTATGTCATCATTGGCTAAATTAGAAATCAACTAACTAAAAGCCTGGGATTATGCAATGTTATGCAACTACACACATACTAAGTAAACAAGATAAAAGAAAAATAAAAAAAAAATTCATACTACAATACCCCTATTATGCAACTTAAACATGCAATCAAACTATATGCAACTAACTATATGCTACAACTACTCACTAAGACCCAATACCCCCAAACTTAAAATAAACAATGCCCTCATTGTAATTAAAAGTGAAAGAATACTCCCCTAAGTGGCAATGTCATCTCCATTCGCCTCCTTATGATCTGATGGTATATCAGGTGATGACTAAGTTTAAGATATTCTATAGTTAGAGACTGAGTGTGGGCTTCTAACTATCCGAATGCTTGAGATTTGAAATTAAAATGAACAGCTCAGCATCAATCAGGCATCATGCACGGCCGCGCGCTCCTCCTATGCAATCTTCGCACGGGCGTGCAACTTGCAGTGTGCAAATTATGTCCAGCTGGGTGCTCGCGTGGGCGCGCATCCTCAAGCCTCTTCTGCCGTACGGCTTCTGTAACTCTGGTTCTGCTTCAGTTTGGTTTGACTTCTGTTTGATCCTGAATACTTATAGCAATTGGATTTAACCTGAGAGGAGAAATAATAAAGCTATTATTAAGATTTATCACTATCTAACATCTACTAAATATGGCAATGTAAATAAGAATTAAACAAGGAGGGAGAAAGATTAGATGGGGTGCCTCCCATCGAGCGCTCGGTTTATAATCCGTTAGCTGGACTCTTTTCTTGACATCGCTAGCCAATTCCTTTACAATAAGATAAGAACCCTCCATCTATTAGAACCTCTATGTGTGTAGGTAGGTTCCCCATCACGAGAGTCTGTGAATTGAAGCCACCTAGCATATTTCCTATACATGATGCCCCTAGTTCCATTGCATAGCTAGGTGTCTCATCTGTTGTAATTGGGAATATATTGTTGCGTTGAGGTATGGAAAGTACAACAGACTCTTCCTCTCTTATTTTCTCTTCTTCAGCCCACCATGGTTTATACAAGGCATCTTTATCATACTGCTCATTTCCTTAAATGTGACTACCTAGAGGACATGGGTGTGCAAAACTCACTGGATTTTTTAACTCTAGTCGAGAAGGCACTTGGGGTTTAATATAGGTGATGTGATATTCTTCATTTTCCAAATCCCCAGTTGTATCCTCAACGTCCACTCCTTTCAGTTCATCCAGTGGCATGCACCCTTCCGGCTTTCCATCAGTTTCATCATCCATGTCATAGTACCAATTGTTTTGAGGGGCGATTGCTCAAGGTTTCGAGTATTTGATTCTGCAGATTCTGAATTGATCTCCATTGCTCAATCATCTTCTCCTCATACAAATTTGAACCACAAATCCTCCAATCTTGAATTTTCTTCTTGTTGCATTATAGGTGGATATGAGAAATCCGATGGATGTGTTGGACTTGGAACGTAGTGTTGGTCTTGATAGTTATAACCCATTCATAATCTGGGTAATACCCCCAACCTTGTTGATAATCAGGATAAACATCGTTATTGAAGTAATCACCCCCAAACTGCACTTGCCCAACCTTGATGTTGCACTGATAACTCGGATGCTCGCCAACACAGTATTCACATGTAACTACTATCTCTTGAGTGCGTTGGGCTGCAAGAATATCCAACCTCTCCGAAAGTATTGCAATTTGTGCTGACAATGTAGAAAATACATTGAGTCCCTCAGGTGCGTATGTCCCTTGGTTGAGTCCTATTTGCATAAGGCCGTTGATAAGAAAAATCACCCATGGTTCCTGAAAAAAGAGAAATATAAGAAGATAATTAAAACAAAACAAAACCAAATAAAATAAAATGTTTAAATTAAGACTAATTGGATTGAAATTAATGTTGGCAAAAATTATTAAAATAATTCCCCGGCAACGGCGCCAAAAACTTGTTGGGTAATTTCTAGTTACACACAACACGCAAGTATACGTGGTCAACAAGTAATAAAGAGTAAGTAAAGTATCGTTCCCACGGAGAATTAACTAATAAAGTTCACCAAGCATTAACCCATAACCATCTCAGTCTTATTTAAACGAATGTCTTTGAGTTTTTATATTTAAACTATTAACTTAAATAAACATAACTATTCCTAGAGTGAGACTAGATAATGAAGACCTGAGATTATAATTTCATCTATTAACTCATTCAAATCCATACACTTCATGTTAAACCAAACTAATTGTACCGGTTTGTTAGTCGAGAACACTAAAGTAAAATATAACCATCTTTCAATGTACCATACCCATATCACATATAATCCACAATTGATAGAATACACGCGAACACCCATATTACCTAAACTACTATATGTCTATGTGATTTACAAATAATTAGGGTTTAAGATTAAGTTCTCAATTGACTACGAGCGGTGCTTCGGTATATGTCTATCCTAAGCACGAATCATATATTCCATCACCATGTAGAATATACAAACACAAGCTATCAAGATCAAATCTAAACCCATAGTCTGTCTTTCATGTTCATATGGGTTATCCAGTAATTGATGGCCAATCAACTAAGCAAATAAGCCTGAATCTTAATAGACAATCTCATAGCAATCAATAAGGTTAACAATAAAATATATCAGATTAAACTAATCAATAGAATCCATTGTAATCTCAAACTAGAGTTTAGTTCATCATAGAATCAAAACCCACAATCCACAATTGATTATACATTGAGAAATAAAGATAGAAGTAAAGATAAGTTAGGGATTTGGGAATGCAAATATGAGATTCTCCTCTTGCTCCAATTCTTAATTTCCAATACTCTTCGATTGCTTCAATCTTCAACTCTCATCTAATCTAGGGTTCTATTCTAATCTAAAAAGAAAGAGAAGAAAAGAAAACAATGATAGCTCTAGCCCCCAAGGGGTGGAATAATGTTTTCATGATGAGAATATGTCTAATATATAAGCCCTAATTGAATCCCCCTCTCAATTACGCTTCAACTGCTCTGTTTAGTGAAAAGTCATCTTTGGTCAACACCCGAAGTCGTGCGGCCGTGCAGGAATTGGCCTAAGTTGGGCGCGGCTGCGCAAAAGATAAAAATCGCACTTTTTGCTACTGTAAGTCGCGCGGCCATGCGCCAGTTCGCGCGCCCGCGCGCGGGTGATTTTTTGATGCAGTGTGCTCTGGTAAAATGTTCATAACGTTTGATCCGGGAAGAGTTACGGGGCCTGCCACCTATCAAATCGAAGATATCAACGAGCTCTACAACTTTTATTCTTTGAGTACTGAGAAATAATTTATGGATAAAGGTTGAAATTGAGCTGGAAGGGACTGCTATGAAAATGGCTAACCAAAACAGCGAAGTTTGACATCCGTTGGTATAACGATCATAACTCTTGCATCCGAACTCCGATTAGAGCAATTCAGGATGTTCCGAAAAGCTACGAAGATGCTCTACAATGTAGTCCAAGTTCTAAGCCAAGAACATGAAAGCCCAAATGATGTCCGGATTGCCTTTTCTTTGCATTTTCTTTGCTTTTTCTTACCAATAATCGCTCACACCGCTCCCAATTGTATAACCTACAAAATGAACACAAAATGCATAAAAAGTAACTAATACACATGAATATAAGAAACTAATTCAAGTAAAAGATACCGGATAAGTGTATAAAAAATTCACTTATCATCATATCCCTAAGCTTTGATACCAACTGTGACGCCCCCAAAATAGGTATACATCACCCATCTTGATTTGCCAAATACATGGTATAAAATTCAAATACAACTTAATAATACAACTATCGTGTAAAATACGACAAAACATAAACTGAGAGTTTTAATATGAATATTATCTTCTAGATAATATTCAACTCAAATGGAGTCCTCATACATTTTGTCAGGAATAATCATGTGAATGATATTTCTATTTAATATATGATTTGATTATAATATATATATATATATATATATATATATATATATATATATATATATATATATATTAATGAATATGCAAGTATGCTTGCATTAAGAAAAGCTGTAAAGTCATTTGATAGATAATAGAAATATATGTACAAGGACTTAGAATGAATTGATCTAATATGTTAGGTTGATCCTACATAAGCAAAACAACTTTGTAAAGTCCTTAAAAAGAAATGATGTACAAGGACTATAAATATAGGGAGATCAAGCTTGTTAGGTTGATCTTATGATGCAATAGATAGGCTTGTCTGATCGTCGAGCACTGCACCAGAAGTCTTAGTCTGCCAGGAGAGTCAAGGTTAACTCGGGAGCTATCGAGGCAGAATAGGAGTATGCAAGATAGTAGATCTCGGAGTTCGTAGACTTCTAGGGAACGAAGAAGGATCGTAGTGTGTCGAGTAGATCTTTCTCGTGATCGTAGTGTGCTGAGGAAGTCATGTTCAAAATCGTAGAGACATCCTGCCTATGAGCCGAATGATCATCTGCCGAAGCCAAGTCCGAAATGTAGACTACACTCAGAGTCGTAGATCCTAGTGATGCTGAAGCCAAGTCAAGGATCATAGACTACACTCTGAGTTCGTAGAGTCCATTGAATGCATACAGAGATCGTAGTCAGGCAAGATCAGTTAAGACAATAAGCACAAGGCAGAAATCGTAGAGTGTCAAGATCTGATCTCAGGATCGTAGTGTCTGCACAGCCGAAGCTGAATCGTAGAGTGCAAAACTACGACTCCAACAGAAGTGCTCACAATGCCAAGTCAGAATTGTAAAGCAGATACAGTTCTCAACTGAATGAGCACTCCTAGAATATCCAAAGGTACGAAGCCTCTGGTTAGCAATGCAAAGATGCATTCCACAGTAAGGGAACCAAGAGAGCACTCAACGAATGGCATGCAGGCTAAGCATTAGAACTAAGCACCAACCCAATCAGCATCAAGATTGAGTTAAAAGGCCATTCGAGATGAAGTCTTCCACAAGATGATTCAAAGAAGACTTCAGTAGCTGACTAAGGAAAGTCAGCTAATGCAGTAGTTGTCAAGTGAACAGAAGATAACGATCTTGGAAGTAATCAAGATCGTAGTGTTTGTCAGATAAGGAAAGAACTGATGGAAGGTGAACCGAGATACTGGTCAGCCTCTAAAGAGCAAGGCTAAAGTGATTAAGTGAAGGGTTAGTTCATTGATGATACGGGAGATCACAAGGAGAAAGCAAGCTGGACGCACCACAAATCTGAAGTATCTTGATATTCAGAAGGGGACTGGAGCAAGGAATTAGGCCATCAGTTTCTGAGAATAGTCGAAGCAAATAGAAGTATTGAAGCACTACACAATACAAGAAAGAGGTGTTCTACATTGAAGATCCAATCAACACTCTTCAAGATCGTAGTGTTAACCCTACCAGTCAATGAGCAACACTCAACAAGACACTACGATCAAGTCCTTGAAGACGTGCATCAGAATCGTAGAGTCCGAATAACTAAAGACTAAAGCATTGGAAAATGTTTAATCTAAAGGGTAATATTCAAACAAGTGCTTATTGAGAGCATCGATGCAATTGGACAACCTCTGATCGAGAAATCAGAAAGAGGTAATAAAGTCTTCAACCTGCCCAAGACATTAAAGTGGTACATCTGACAGGGTAGGAGAAACAATAGACTGCAGCGTCAGAAAAAGTATGGCAAGTCACATCAAACAGTCTACATCAAGCAACTTGAGATCTGTGAAGATATTTGAATAGCCTTCAACGACTACTTTCCAACGGAAGGATTGGGAAGGAGTATAAATTAGGAAGAGCTTCAAAGATCAAAGGTTGCTGGAGTTGCCGAGTTTGGAGAGAAGGTGGACTGATCTAAACCATGTGAAACAGTGAGTCTGAAAGCTCACTCTACGATCCACCAAGAACATTTAGAAGACAGATAAAGAAAGACGTAGAAGTGTGAGTTCTACTATGTAGAAGTGAGAGTTCTACTATATGAAGAGTGTACAGAACTGCTGAGAAAAAGAAGAGCATCATGACATCTTGATGTCCATCATGGAAAGACTCTAAGTACAATAGAGAAGAACCTACAGTCATCTTAACAAGTCCATCATGAGAAGGCATCAAGTAGAAAAAGAGAGATCACAAAAGTCATCTTGGTGTCAAGCATGAGAAATCTTCTAAGTACCCAATAGAAGAGCCTATAATCAGCATTGAAGCCTCTCATGTGCAGTCATCAAGTACCAAGGAGAATGATCTTCAAGGCAGTTCAACAAGGGGTCATCCGAAGTGGTTGAGTAACCAAAGAAGCAGAGCATCATGCAACACTCAGCTGCACTTCAAGGATAATCAAGCTAAGGTGCTAAGTATAGAATATGTTCAGAGCATGAAGACATCTTTAGTAGCTCAACACTGACTCCAGCAACAACAAACAAACAACTAAACAAAGCCAGGGCCTGAGGAGTCCTTGTCCAGAGGGACTAAATGAAGTAGGGCCAGAAGGGTCCTTGTCCTGAGGGACTAAACGAAGTTCTAAGCCTGCTGGGCTTGAAGAGTTCCTAGGGAACTAGAGGAGTTCCAAAGCTGATGGCCTTAAAGGAATCTTAGTGATTCAGGGTGCTGCCCTTCCTTAGTGGAAATCCTGCTAGTTGAAAGCAGAAGAGTGGATTAGGAGCTTGAGTCTCTGAACCACTTAAAACCCTTTGTGTCTTTTATATTATGTCATTTACATTATATACTCTAACTGCTATAACTGTTATATATGTTTTAAATGCTTACAACTAAACTTACTCTACGAACAATGTATGTATGATTATGAATATATCAATGAAGGGGATCTTTTACTTATTTCGCTGTGTTTGAAAAGATTCTCATGTTTGCCATATGTTGATTATGAATAATGTAATATAAACCAAAAAAGTATTTGAAATAAAGAGGATCTATTCAACCCCCCCCCCCCTCTAGATCTATTATGCTCTCTTGGAACTAACACATTTATTATCACACTATTTCATAGAATAGTGAGGGCAACTAATGTTATCATCTGGACCGTCACTCCATTTCCTAACTAGTTCTGGCTACGTTCTTATTTCCTGAAGAGAACAACGAAAGCAAAAGGGTGAACTCAACTAGCCCAGTAAGAAATATTATGACTAAGATAATGCAGAATAAATTATCGTTAGCCTTCAATAATGTTAAACTGGTAAAATATAACAAACATCAATTTTAACTACAGCGGAACAAGCAATCCATTAGAAGAGTTAAGTAGAGCATAAAATTTACTATCTTCTATGATTTAAAAGGGTTTTCATCAATTTTATCGCTGAGACTTAGCTTAATAAATAATCCACATCATACCTACATTACGGCCAAGGATATTCATTAGTATCACGACCACAAATTATCCATGCGCTACGGTCCAAGGATATTCGTGTTTTCCTCAATGGTCATGATCATGTCAACAACTGTCCATCAATGCACTACGGACCAATGAGGACTTTCACCACATCTTTTGTAACATTACGTTCATTATTATACCAAATAATCCCTAGTCATAATCATACCAAGTCCATCTATGCACTATATGCCACAGATGACTTTCAACATAATATAAACATAAGGATGATGACAATGATATAAGAATTCAATAAAAACAAGTTCAAGGATAAATTTTTAAAGATTTATAATTTAATTTATCCAGAAATCAATAACGTCCAAATTGTCAACATGATACTGCTTTGTGGAGTAAAATTCAAGAATAATATTGTACAACAACTAACTTGGACAGAAAACGAATCAATTTTTATCATGAATAGTACCCCCAGGTGAATAGTACTCGAGTGAATAGTACTCCGTGAATAGTACTTTGGGAATAGTAATCCCGTGAATAGTACTCTGGCATGAAAAAGTTAGAACTTATCAAGAATGCTCAGAATAATATTTCCATGAAAAGATA
The DNA here is from genome assembly GCA_020205505.1 of Panax japonicus. NCBI lineage: Eukaryota > Viridiplantae > Streptophyta > Magnoliopsida > Apiales > Araliaceae > Panax > Panax japonicus. The sequence continues at coordinate 35,561,587 of CM035094.1, read as the reverse complement.
CTGGATGAAACGCAAGATATCAAGGATATTCTACTAATTTCATGGAGTATAGAAGCCAAAACTTTAATCAAATGAGTATAGAATTCAAAATCTGAAACGAAATAATATTACTGACATACTACAGAGTATGGAAGAAAATATTATTTCAAGCGAATATTGAACAAAAATAACATCACTTACCTTGAAAAGAAGAGTATTCTGACTGGTAGGGTGGGGATATTCTTGAAGAAAACTTCACTGTTTTCTAAGCTCGAAACTTTCTAAAACTCTAAAGAAATACGCTCAATATTATAGAAGAAGTATTCTCTGATTCTGGTGTGATTTTCAATTCTAACTAAGCATCTTATTTATAGGAAAATGGAAAGGATACTATTTGAATTTAGAAAATCACAGACGTATAGTACAATCACGGGCGCCGTGCGAATTCGAATGATTTCTAAATTTTTTTGATTTACTATGCAACACTATGCAATAAAATATTGCAATAAAACAAAAAATTTAAATAAAATATAATATATACTATTTATAATCTAATAAAACAAAACTTATATAATATATATAATAATAATAATAATAACACAGTACTCCTTGTGATTTCTTTTTTTCTTCCACTGGCATCTTTTTTAAACATATATATATATATAAACAAAACTGAGATAATTTCTACTGAAAGTTCTGAAAAAATGGGTAAATAGGGGTCCATAAAATAAGAAAATTTACATCAAATATGTAAGACCCTAACTTATTATAAATAAAATCGAATTTTCTCTAATTATTGTTGTGAATAATAAGGTATTAATTTGATATAATTCTCTGGTTATGGGTGAAATGTGCAAATTTTGCAAAATAAGCAAGTGACTATAAAATAATCATTATTGTCGGGGAATATTCGTTTGGTCGTGGAATATTCTTGTTGTCGGGGAATATTCATACGACGGCGTAGTCATTTGTGGGCCCCATAACAGAATAACTGTCGGACGAAGAAAATGACAAGTTTGAGTTTTTATAAATAACGGCGTAGTCGTTACCGTTAACACTGTTGGAATACCCGGTGGTTAAAATACAGTAATACGCGTGGATGTACAGTATTTTTGAATTATTGATTCTTACGTAAGAAGGCACTACTCAATAATTATTACAGTAATTACTTTTCAATATTTTATTTTATTGGTTCAATAATTGCTGCGTTAATATTTTATATTATTGTTGTTTCACTAATTATCACTGCACGGTATTTCCCATTATCAGATCAATAATTCATATTATTTGAATAATATTATTAGATAGCATTATTGGCAATGTCTAGAAAGTTCTGTCAAGGAGAGGTTTGGTCACCTAATTGCGGGCCAGTAAGGAGAAATCTTTATTGGAAAGCCCCCTCTTTTCTAGGAACGGCCTGGTTGTCATAAATGTGATTCTGTAATATTATTTGTGAATAATTAATTATTGATTCATATGATAAGGAAATATTTATTTTATGTGGATATAAATGTTGGATATATTTATTGTGGTTAAAAATGAAGGAGTTAATGTTGAGGTGTTTTATCAATATTTTTGTCGGAATGGATGTATTAAAAATTAAACCAGTGTTTTTGAGATATATTGCATGAAGTTATAGTTTTTAATCCGACCGTTGGATCGTTATGATTATTGGATATTTTATACATATATAAGTTGAGTATATGTCCACAAATTTTGAACCGTTAAAAATGAACGTGTGATTTGTTATGAATTTTAAGAGGTGACTGGTTTAGAAATTGTTGAATTTTCAGAATTTATCATTTTGGTGGAAAATTCTAGAATTGGTGGGCTCTACTTTTGGTTGGTGAGAAATGTGCTGGAATTTTTATTCAAATGTGGTGGGTGGGAATAGTAGCAGGTAAAGTCATTAGGTTGCAGGTCAAGTCTGCTTCAGCGTGCTAACATTTTCCTATAAATAGAGGGCTAACAGTCTAGAATTGAAAATCACACCAGAAACATAAGCTTTCTCTCTTTCTCTCTCTATATTATCGAGTGTGTTTAGTGAGTATTTAGATACTTTATGAGTTTCTATTTATCAGTGCAAGTTTTCTTCAGCCTTATACCGATATTCCGATCAGAAGTACTGTTATTTTGTGGTAAGGGATGCTATTTTCTTCGTAAATGATATTATTTCTTTCGATATCATTATGCCAAAATATTGGTTTGAACTTTTTATCAAATTTGGAACTTTTTATGTCGGGGTTACTATTCACTTATACGGCACTATTTACGTATATGGCACTATCACGATCACTATTCACCAGAAAAATGAAAATTTTCCTTTTTTGTCCAAGATGTCTATTATAGTTACTATCTTTGAATTGTATCCATGTTTTGATCTTTATTTTTGAATTCTACTTCACAATTGGTTATTATGAAGTATTATTGATCTTGGATAAACTGTTATACGAATCCCTACTATTTGTCCTTTTGTCTCACTGGATTCAATTTCTTTAAAATATTTTTCATCATCCCCAGTCCTAAATGATGATATTACTGAATATCTTTGGCCTGTAGTACAAAGATGAATGATTAACTGATGAATATATTTGGCCTGTAGTGCAAAGATGAACAGATATTGAGATGAACATGACCAACTGGTGATACAAATGAATATCTTTGGCCTGTAGTGCAAAGATGAATATTTGATTAAAGATGTATATTAATTGTTGTTACAGGGATACAACCATGTCACCATCAAGAATAGGTATTCGTTACCTCGCTTTGATGACCTGTTCGACCAGTTGCAAGGAGCACAATTCTTTTCAAAAATTGACCTTCGTTCTGGATATCATCAGCTGAAGATTAAAACTGAGGATATTCCAAAGACTGCCTTCAGAACTCGGTATGGGCATTATGAATTCTTAGTCATGTCTTTGGATTGACTAATGCTCCAGCTGCTTTCATGGATATGATGAACTGAGTATTCAAGGAATATTTTGATCAGTTCGTTGTTGTCTTTATTGATGACATCCTCATCTATTCCAAAAATCGTGAAGATCATGAGCACCATTTGAAGCTGATACTTGAAAGGCTTCGTGAAAACAAGCTTTATGCCAAGCTGAAGAAATGTGAGTTCTGGCTTGAGGAAGTAGCATTCCTTGGGCACGTGGTGTCAAAACATGGAGTATCTGTTGACCCGATGAAGATTGAAGCAGTACAAAGTTAGGAGCAACCGAAGTCGATGACCGAAGTGCGTAGCTTTCTGGGCTTAGCTGGTTATTATCGGAGATTCGTGGAAGGATTTTCTCGAATCGCTACTCCGTTAACTCAGTTGACTCGAAAAGATACAAAATTTGTATGGAGCAAGGAATACGAGAAGAGTTTCCAAGAGCTCAAGAGGAGACTCATTTCGGCACCTGTTCTGGCAATACCATCTAGTTCGGATGGATTTGTTATATATAGTGATTCTTCAGGCAAATGGTTAGGATGCGTACTCATGCAAAATGGGAAAGTCATAGCCTATGCCTCACGACAACTCAAAGAATATGAGAGGAATTATCCTACTCATGATCTAGAGTTGGCAGTAGTCGTTTTCGCGTTGAAAATCTGGAGACACTACTTGTATGGGGGAGAAAGTGGAGATTTATACGGACCATAAAAGCTTCAAATATTTCTTCACCCAAAAAGAACTCAACATGCAGCAACAATGTTGGCTTGAGCTGTTGAAAGATTACGATCATACTATTCAATATCATCTTGGAAAAGCAAACGTAGTAGATGACGCATTGAGTAGAAGATCATATGTGAGTACGAGTGCGATATTGTCAATGCAAAGGCTCATTCAGTATGACTTGAAAAGGATGGAGGTAGAATTAAAGACTCCAGGGACCCACATGATGATGGCAAATGTACGAGTAGAACCGACTTTAATTGATAAAGTTAAAGCTGCTCAAGCTACGGACCTGGGGCTGATACGTATGAAGAAGAAAGTGCAGGAAGGAGCTATTCCAGAAGCGAGAATCGATGAAGAAGGAATACTTAGATTCAACTCAAGACTTTGTGTTCCTAACAACTCTGATTTGAAGCATAGAATCATGATGGAGGAACACAACACACCATTTGCAATCCATCCTGGGAGTACCAAAATGTATCATGATATTCGACATACATTTTGGTGGAACAATATGAAAAGAGAGATCGCGTAGTTTATCTCGAGGTGTTTAACTTATCAACGTGTAAAGGCGGAACATCAAGTGCCAAAGGGTCCATTACAACCACTTGAGATTCTAAAATAGAAGTGGGAACACATTACTATGGATTTTGTTACAGGTCTTCCCAAAGTTTCTCAAGGCATAGATGTTATTTGGGTTATTGTTGATAGATTAACCAAGTCTGCCCATTTCTTGCCGATACGAGAAACTTATTCCCTTGAACGTTTTGCTCGTATGTACGTGAATGAGATTGTTAGATTCTATGGCATGCCAGTATCCATAGTTTCGGATCGTGACCCAAGATTCACTTCAAGATTTTGGGTTAGCTTGTAGAAAGCTATGGGCACAGATTTACGATTTAGTTCGGCTTACCATCCTCAAACGGATGGACAATCAGAGAGGACTATTCAAACTAGTGAAGATCTATTAAGACTCTGTCTTCAAGATTTCAAAGGAAGTTGGGAAAAGTACTTGCCATTGGTGGAATTCTCTTACAACAATAGTCATCAAGTAAGTATAGGCATGGCTCCATTTGAGACGTTGTATGGATGAAAGTGTCTTCTCCAGTATGCTGGGACGAGGTGTGAGAAGCAACGTTGTTGGGACCAGAATTGGTACGTATAACTACAGAGAAGATCCAAATGATTCGACAACGTATACAAACGGCACCGGATCGACAAAAGATTTATGCGGATCTTCATAGAAAGGACGTGGAATTTAATATCGGAGATCATGTATTGTTACGTATTGCTCCATGGAAGGGAGTTACAAGATTTGGGAAGAGAGAAAAGCTCAATCCACGATTTGTTGGTCCATTTGAGATTCTTGACCGAATAGGAAATGTGGCCTATAGACTCGCATTACCTCCAAGTATGTCTCGTGTTCATAATATTTTTCACATATCTATGCTTCATAAATATATGAAAGACCCGAACCATATTATTACTTTAGAACTAGACGAGATAACCGAAGATTTAACGTACAAAGAAGTACCTGTTAAGATCTTGGATAGCAAAGAGCATGTCCTAGGCACGAAGGTTATACCACAAGTTAAGATTTTGTGGAGAAACCATGCTATTGAAGAAATGACTTGGGAGTTGGAATCAGAAATGAAAGGTTATACGTATGTCAATTTCGAAGACGAAATTTCATGAGGAGGGAATGTTGTAAGACCCCAACTTATTATAAATAAAATCGAATTTCCTCTAATTATTATTGTGAATAATAAGGTATTAATTTGATATAATTCTCTGGTTATGGGTGAAATGTGCAAATTTTGCAAAATAAGGAAGTGGCTATAAAATAATCATTGTTGTCGGGGAATATTCATTTGGTCGTGGAATATTCGTACGACGGCGCAGTCATTTGTGGGCCCCATAACAGAATAACTGTCGGACGAAGAAAATGACAAGTTTGAGTTTTTATAAATAACGGCGTAGTTGTTACCGTTAACACTGTTGGAATACCCGGTGGTTAAAATACATTAATACGCGTGGATGCACAATATTTTTGAATTAATGATTCTTACTTAAGAAGGCACTACTCAATAATTATTACAGTAATTACTGTTCAATATTTTATTTTATTGGTTCAATCATTATTGCGTTAATATTTTATATTATTGTTGTTTCAATAATTGTCACTGCACGGTATTTCTAATTATTAGATCAATAATTTAGATTATTTGAATAATATTATTAGATAGCATTATTGACATTGTCTAGAAAGTTCTGTCAAGGAGAGGTTTGGTCACCTAATTGCGCGCCAGTAAGGAGAAATTTTTATTGGAAAGCCCCCTCTTTTCTAGGAACGACCTTGTTGTCATAAATGTGAATCTGTAATATTATTTGTGAATAATTAATTATTGATTCATATGATAAGGAAATATTTATTTTATGTGGATATAAATGTTGGATATATTTATTGTGGTTAAAAATGAAGGAGTTAATGTTGAGGTGTTTTATCAATATTTTTGTCGGAATGGAGGTATTAAAAATTAAACCAGTGTTTTTGAGATATATTGCATGAGTTATAATTTTTAATCCGACCATTGGATCGTTGTGATTATTGGATATATTATACATATATAAGTTGAGTATATGTCCACAAATTTTGAACCGTTAAAACTGAACGTATGATTTGTTATGAATTTTAAGAGGTGACTGGTTCAGAAATTATTGAATTTTCGAAATTTATCATTTTGGTGGAAAATTCTAGAATTGGTGGGCCCCACTTTTGGTTGGTGAAAATGTGCTGGAATTTTTATTCAAATGTGGTGGGTGGGAATAGTAGCCGGTAAAGCCATCAGGTTGCAGGTCAAGTCTGCTTCAGCGTGCTAATATTTTCCTATAAATAGAGGGCTAAGTTAGAATTGAAAATCACACCAGAAACATAAGCTTTCTCTCTTTCTCTCTCTATATTATCGAGTGTATTTTGTGAGTATTTAGATACTTTGTGAGTTGTTTTTATCAGTGCAAGTTTCCTTCAGCCTTATACCGATATTTCGATCAGAAGTACTGTTATTTTGAGGTAAGGGATGTTATTTTCTTCGTAAATGATATTATTTCTTTCGATATCATTATGTCAAAATATTGGTTTGAACTTTTTATCAAATTTGGAACTTTTTATGTCGGGGTTACTATTCACTTATACGACACTATTCACGAATACGGCACTATTCACCCAAAAATGAAAATTTTCCTTTTAGTCCAAGATGTCTATTATAGTTACTATTTTTGATTGTATCCATGTTTTGATCTTTATTTTTGAATTCTACTTCACAATTGGTTATTATGAAGTATTATTGATCTTGGATAAACTGTTATACGAATCCCTACTATTTGTCCTTTTGTCTCACTGGATTCAATTTCTTTAAAATATTTTTCATTATCCCCAGTCCTAAATGATGATATTACTGAATATATTTGGCCTGTAGTGCAAAGATGAATGATTAACTTATGAATATCTTTGGCCCGTAGTGCAAAGATGAACATGTATTGAGATGAACATGACCAACTGGTGATACAAATGAATATCTTTGGCCTGTAGTGCAAAGATGAATATTTGATTAAAGATGTATATTAATTATTGTTACATGGATAAAATATTGATGATGGACTTTTAAATCTTAGAAGAAAGTAGAACTCATTCTCTACTTGACTCTTCTAATGGATTGTTGTTTCCGCTGCAGTTGTTGATCTAAAACTTGTTGTCTATTATATTTTATTAGATTTTTTCCTGTTGAAGACTAATGATAATTTGTTATATATTATCTTAGTCATAATATTCTTTACTGGGCTAGTTGAGCTCACCCTTTTCCTTTTTGTTCCATTTTTATTCTCAGGAGGTGAGAACATAGCAGGATCTAGTCAGGGTATGGAGTGATGGTTCTAGAAAGATGTTTTAGCAGTCCTCACTATTTCTGTAAAATAGTGTTTGAATAATTGTAATGAGGATTTATTTGAGTGTGGATATTGTCTAGAAGACAATATTTGTATTTAAACTCACAGTATGTGTTGTCGTATTTTGCACGACTATTGTATTATTGAAGTTGTAGTTTGTTTTCTGTACCATGTATTTGGCGACTCAGAATAGGTGTTGTATACCTATTTTGGGGGAGTCACAGTTAGTATCAAAGCTTAGGGATATGGTCTCTGGCGGAGATCGGGGAATAGAACTAGGAGGGGAGAGATGAGTAAATCCTTCGCTAGTGTGTCCTATCTAAGCTTATTTGTTGGTCAGTCATAATATAGGGATATTATGTGATATGTTAATTTTTTTAATTAATCCTTGTTTTATGGCAGTATTTAAGAATAGCTGTTGAGAACGTTAACAATGGAGTGTATGAGACTGTGGAACAACCTTTAGTCACAAACAAGGAGAATGTACAACAGGATGGCAATATTCCTCCTGTAAACAACACTACCGAGCAAACGATGAATGATGGAATATTTAGAAGCTTTTTGCAGTTCATGTAAAATCAGACGAGGGAGACTCGTGTACAAAATACGGGTGGAAGTGATAGCAACGCGCGGTCTGTCACAGCCAAGCAGTTTAAGGAGTTGGGACCACCAGAATTTATTGGAAAGCCGAATCCGATCAAGGCGGAAACATGGGTCAAGCAAATCACCAAGATATTTGATGTCTTGGGATGCATAGAGGAACAGAAGGTTCCATTCGCCACCTTTATGTTCCGTGGTGAGGCAGATTATTGGTGGGAATCTGTGAAGTGTACCCAGCCAGCCGCACTCAACATGTCTTGGGAAATATTTCAGAAACTATTCAATGACAAATACTTTCCTAAAAGTATTCATCATATGAAGGAGGTAGAGTTTATCAGACTGGAACAAAATAACATGACAGTGTCCCAGTATGAGGCGAAGTTCGCTGAGTTATCCAGGTTTGCACCTCATTTGGTAGAGAATGAGGAACGAATGACAAGGATGTTTCTGAGAGGTCTAAAACCCGAAATTCGTCAATACCTTATCTCTCATAAATTTTCTCTGTATTCAGATGTTGTCAACAGGGCTCAATTATTAGAGAGAGATAATGAGTATGTTCAACCAATGGACCACAACCAGGGTCATACCGGTGACAGCAGACATCAGAGCGATGATAACCAACTAGGAGGGAAAAATACGAACAAAGGCGTTAACCACTCGGGTGGTCATCGTGGCCAAGATAATAGGAGAGGTGAGTCAAGTGGAAATTTCAGAAAGAGGAGATTCAACAATGACGGGAAGACATCAGCAGCAGCACCAGCACCAACAACAAATTCTAGGGGAGGAGAATGACCGCCAGTTAGATGTTACAAATGTGAGAAAGAGGGACATATCAGCCCAAACTGTCGACAACAATCCAAGGTATGTTACAACTGTGGAAAGGAAGGCCACATAGCTCAGGATTGTTCTGTAGCAAAACCAAAGTTCAACGGGGATGGTGACTCCAAGGGCTTGTTCCGGATAAGTCAAAATCAGCGGTTCTTGGAAGAGCGTTTGTCGTGACTGGCCAAAACGCGAGGAACCTGAACGAGGTGATTATGGGTAAGCTAATCTTGAATTCTTGCGAAGTTTATACCTTATTAGATACCGGTTCTACCCATTCTTTTATCTCTCCTTCTTGTGCTCAATGTTTAAACTTGACTCCAGAGAAATTGGACTTTGACTTATCTGTTAAAACTCCGTTAGGTGAAACCTTCGTTACATCTACAGTTTATAAATCTTGCATGATCCAAGTTGGCACTATCACATTACCTGTTGATCTTATCTCTTTAAAGATACTTGCTTTTGATGTGATTTTAGGAATTGATTGGTTAACCGCTCATCATGCCAAAATTGACTATTTTCGTAAGGTTGTTAGTTTTCACATTCCTAACCAATCTATCATACGAATTCAAACAACTAAACCACTAAAATCAGTCACTGTCATATCAAGTCATAAAGCTATTCGTTTATTGAAAAATAGATGCCAAGCTTTCTTATCCCATGTTATGAATTTGAACAGAGACAAGTCAGATTTGGATAATATTTCTGTTGTTAGAGAATTTTCTGATGTATTTCCTGAAGAACTTCCCGGTCTACCCCCAGAACATGATGTCGAATTCTTTATTGACCTTGAATCGGGTACAAAGCCCATTTCTAAAACCCCATAACAAATGGCTCCTATTGAACTTCAGGAGTTAAAAGTCCAACTACAGGAGTTATTAGACATCGGTTTCATTCGTCCTAGTACATCTTCTTGGGGTGCTCTTGTTTTATTTGTAAAGAAGAAAGACGGGAGTATGCGACTTTGTATTGATTACCGAGAATTAAACCATGTCACCATCAAGAATAGGTATCTGTTACCTTACATTGATGACATGTTCGACCAATTGCAAGGAGCACAATTCTTTTCAAAAATCGACCTTCGTTCTGGATATCATCAGCTGAAGATTAAAACTGAGGATATTCCAAAGACTGCCTTCAGAACTCGGTATGGGCATTATGAATTCTTAGTCATGTCTTTTGGATTGACTAATGCTCCAGCTGCTTTCATGGATATGATGAACTGAGTATTCAAGGAATATTTTGATCAGTTCGTTGTTGTCTTTATTGATGACATCCTCATCTATTCCTAAAAGCCGTGAAGATCATGAGCATCATTTGAAGGTGATACTTGAAAAGCTTCGTGAAAACAAGCTTTATGACAAGCTGAAGAAATGTGAGTTCTGGATTGAGGAAGTAGCATTCCTAGGGCACGTGGTGTCAAAACATGGAGTATCTGTTGACCCGGTGAAGATTGAAGCAGTACAAAGTTAGGAGCAACCGAAGTCGATGACCGAAGTGTGTAGCTTTCTGGGCTTAGCTGGTTATTATCGAAGATTCTTGGAAGGATTTTCTCTAATCGCTACTCCGTTAACTCAGTTGACTCGAAAAGATACAAAATTTGTATGGAGCAAGGAATACGAGAAGAGTTTCCAAGAGCTCAAAATGAGACTCATTTCGGCACCTGTTCTGGCAATAACATCTAATTCGGATGGATTTGTTATATATAGTTATTCTTCAGGCAAAGGGTTAGGATGCATTCTCATGCAACATGGGAAAGTCATAGCCTATGCCTCACGACAACTCAAAGAATATGAGAGGAATTATCCTACTCATGATCTAGAGTTGGCAGCAGTCGTTTTTGCGTTGAAAATCTAGAGACACTACTTGTATGGGGAGGAAGTGGAGATTTATACGAACCATAAAAGCCTCAAATATTTCTTCACCCAAAAAGAACTCAACATGCGGCAATGACGTTGGCTCGAGCTGTTGAAAGATTGCGATCATACTATTCAATATCATCCTGGAAAAACAAACGTAGAAGCTGACGCATTGAGTAGAATATCATATGTGAGTACGAGTGCGATATTGTCAATGCAAAGGCCCATTCTGTATGACTTGCAAAGGATGGAGGTAGAATTAAAGACTCCAGGGACCCACATAATGATGGTGAATATATGAGTAGAACCGACTTTAATCGATAAAGTTAAAGCTGCTCAAGCTACGGACCTGGGGCTGATACTTATGAAGGAAGAAAGTGCAAGAAGGAGCTATTCCAGAAGCGAGAATCGATGAAGAAGGAATACTTAGATTCAACAACAGACTTTGTGTTCCTAACAACTCTGATTTGAAGCATAGAATCATGATGGAGGCACACAACACACCATTTGCAATCCATTCTGGGAGTACCAAAATGTATCATGATATTCGATATACATTTTGGTGGAACAATATGAAGAGAGAGATCGCGGAGTTTATCTCGAGGTGTTTAACTTGTCAACGTGTAAATGCGGAGCATCAAGTGCCAAAGGGTCCATTACAACAACTTGAGATTCCGAAATGGAAGTGGGAACATATTACTATGGATATAGCTACAGGTCTTCCCAAAGTTTCTCAAGGCATAGATGCTATTTGGATTATTGTTGATAGATTAACCAAGTCTGCCTATTTTTACCGATACGAGAAACTTATTCCCTTGAACGTCTTGCTCGTATGTACTTGAATGAGATTATGAGATTCCATGGCATGCAAGTATCCATAGTTTCGGATCGTGACCCAAGATTCACTTCAAGATTTTGGGTTAGCTTGCAGAAAGCTATGGGCACGGATTTACGATTCAGTTCGGCATACCATCCTCAAACGGACGGACAATCAGAGAGGACAATTCTAACTCATGAAGATCTATTAAGACTCTGTGTTCAAGATTTCAAAGGATGTTGGGATAAGTACTTGCCACTGGTGGAATTCTCCTACAACAACAGTTTTCAAGCAAGTATAGGCATGGCTCTATTTGAGGCGTTGTATGGATGAAAGTGTCGTTCTCCAGTATGTTGGGACGAGGTAGGAGAAGAAACGTTGTTGGGACCAGAATTGGTACGCATAACTACAAAGAAGATCCAAACGATTCGATAACGTATACAAACAGCACCGGATCGACAAAAGAGTTATGTAGATCTTCATAGAAAGGACGTGGAATTTAATATCGGAGATCATGTACTATTACGTATTGCTCCATGGAAGGGAGTTACAAGATTTGGGAAGAGAGAAAAGCTCAATCCACGATTTGTTGGTCCATTTGAGATTCTTGACCGAATAGGAAATGTGGCCTATAGACTCGCATTACCTCCAAGTATGTCTCGTGTTCATAATGTTTTTCACATATCTATGCTTCGTAAATATGTGAAAGACCCGAACCATATTATTACTTTAGAACCAAACGAGATAGCCGAAGATTTAACATACGAAGAAGTACCTGTTAAGATCTTGGATAGGAAAGAGCATGTCCTACGCACGAAGGTTATACCACAAGTTAAGGTTTTATGGAGAAACCATGCTATTGAAGAAATGACCTGGGAGTTGGAATCAGAAATGAAAGCAAGGTATCCTCACCTTTTCGAAACACCAAGTACGTATGTCAATTTCGAGGACGAAATTTCATAAGGAGGGGAGGTTGTAAGACCCCAACTTATTATAAATAAAATTAAATTTCCTCTAATTATTATTGTGAATAATAAGGTATTAATTTGATATAATTCTCTGGTTATGGGTGAAATGTGCAAATTTTGCAAAATAAGCAAGTGACTATAAAATAATCATTATTGTCGGGGAATATTCGTTTGGTCGTAGAATATTCTTGTTGTTGGGAATATTCATACGACGGCGCAGTCATTTGTGGGCCCCATAACAGAATAACTGTCGAACGAAGAAAACGATAAGTTTGAGTTTTTATAAATAACGACGTAGTTGTTACCGTTAACACTGTTGGAATACCCGGTGGTTAAAATACAGTAATACTCGTGGATGCACAGTATTTTTGAATTATTGATTCTTACGTAAGAAGGCACTACTCAATAATTATTACAGTAATTACTGTTCAATATTTTATTTTATTGGTTCAATAATTGTTGCAGTTAATATTTTATATTATTGTTGTTAAAATAATTGTCACTGCATGGTATTTCCCATTATCAGATCAATAATTCATATTATTTTAATAATATTATTAGATAGCATTATTGGCAATGTCTAGAAAGTTCTGTCAATGAGAGGTTTGGTCACCTAATTGCGCGCCAGTAAAGAGAAATCATTATTGGAAATCCCCCTCTTTCCTGGGAACGGTCTGGTTGTCATAAATGTGATTCTGTAATAGTATTTGTGAATAATTAATTATTGATTCATATGATAAAAAAATATTTATTTTATGTGGATATAAATGTTGGATATATTTATTGTGGTTAAAATGAAGTAGTTAATGTTGAGGTGTTTTATCAGTATTTTTGTCGGAATGGAGGTATTAAAAATTAAACCAGTATTTTTGAGATATATTGCATGAGTTATAATTTTTAATCCGACTGTTGGATCGTTGTGATTATTAGATATGTTATACATATATAAGTTGAGTATATGTCCACAAATTTTGAACCTTTAAAAATGAACGTATGATTTGTTATGAATTTTAAGAGGTGACTGTTCAGAAATTGTTGAATTTTCTGAATTTATCATTTTGGAGATAATTCTAGAATTGGTGGGCCCCACTTTTGGTTGGTGAGAAATATGCTCGAATTTTTATTCAAATGTGGCGGGTGGGAATAGCAGCAGGTAAAGCCATCAGGTTGCAGGTCAAGTCTGCTTCGGCGTGTTAACATTTTCCTATAAATAGAGGGCTAATTTAGAATTGAAAATCACACCAGAAACATAAGCTTTCTCTCTTTCTCTCTCTATATTATCGAGTGTATTTTGTGAGTATTTAGATACTTTGTGAGTTTCTATTTATAAGTGCAAGTTTCCTTCAGCCTTATACCGATGTTTCAATCAGAATTACTGTTATTTTGAGGATAAGTGATGTTATTTTCTTCGTAAATGATATTATTTCTTTAGATATTATTATGCCAAAATATTGGTTTGAACTTTTTATCAAATTTGGAACTTTTTGTCGGGGTTACTATTCACGTATACGACACTATTTACCGAAAAATAAAAATTTTCCTTTTTGTCCAAGATATCTATTACTGGTTACTATCTTTGATTGTATCCATGTTTTGATCTTTATTTTTGAGTTCTACTTCACAATTGGTTATTATGAAGTATTACTGATCTTGGATAAACTGTTATACGAATCCCTACTATTTGTCCTTTTGTCTCACTGGATTCGATTTTTTTAAAATATTTTTCATCATCATCAGTCCTAAATGATGATATTACTGAATATCTTTGGCCTGTAGTGCAAAGATGAATGATTAACTGATGAATATCTTTGGCCCGTAGTGCAAAGATGAACAGGTGTTGAGATGAACATGACCAACTGGCGATACAAATGAATATCTTTGGCCTGTAGTGCAAAGCTGAGTATTTGATTAAAGATGTATATTGATTGTTGTTACAGGGATAAAATATTGATGATGGACTTTTAAATCTTAGAAGATAGTAGAACTCATTCTCTACTTGACTCTTCTAATGGATTGTTGTTTTCGCTGCAGTTGTTGATCTAAAACTTGTTGTCTATTATATTTTATCAGATTTTTTCCTGTTGAAGACTAATGATAATTTGTTGTATATTATCATAGTCATAATATTCTTACTGGGCTAGTTGAGCTCACCCTTTTCCTTTTTGTTCCATTTTTCTTCTCAGGAGGTGAGAACATAGCAAGATCTAGTCGGGGTATGGAGTGATGGTTCTAGAAAGATGTTTTAGCAGTCCTCACTATTTCTGTAAAATAGTATTTGAATAATTGTGATGAGAACTTATTTGAGTGTGGATATTGTCTAGAAGATAATATTTGTATTTAAACTCACAGTATGTGTTGTCGTATTTTGCACGACAATTGTATTATTGAAGTTGTAGTTTGCTTTCTGTACAATGTATTTGGCGACTCAGAATACGTGTTGTATACCTATTATGGGGGCGTCACAAAATACTTCATAAAATCTCCTCAACATTTTTAACAACATTTTTCATCATTATTATAATTCGCAATATTTAACAACCAGGTCGTTCCCAGGAAAGAGGGGACTTTTTAATAAGGATTTCTCCCTATTGGCGCGCAATTAGGTGACCAAACCTCTCCTTGACAGAACTTTCTAAACATTGTCAATATTGCAAATAATAATATTAATAACTCTGTCATCTCAATTATTGATTTAATAATGTATAAAATATCAACAATAATTGAATTAAATAACGTGAGATACTATGCAACAATTATTGTAGTAATAATTGAACAAAACTGAGTGACTTCTCACGTAAGCATCAATAATCAATACTGTGTGCTATTATGCAACCACGCAGTATTACTGTACTTTTAACACTGAATATTTCAACAGTTAACGATAAAACTTCCGCCGTTATTTTTATAAAAAGATATTTTTGTCTTTTTCTCATCCCGATAATAATTTCATTGTGGGGTCCACTAATGATTGTGTCTTCGTACGGATATTCCCTGTTAAAACAAATATTCCCTGATCAATCGAATATAATATAACCACTTGCGTACTTTGCAAAATTTATAAATATTACCCACAACTATAACATTATATAAAATTCACTCCTTAAAATTCAAAAATGATATTTATAGAAAATTCATCTTTATTCATTAAAATTGGGGTCTTACAAAAGGTTAGCCTTAATTCATTCTCTAATTTTGTATCATTTTAGGTAATTTGGGTTGCCCTAATTTTCCCCCCAATTGTGCGTCGAAAATTTGATTGGCAGTAAGGATTTCCCCCCAATTTTGTTCCTTAATTCGCATATATAGCATATAATTAACATATTTTATATATCGGTTTGATTAACAACTTATGTTATTGCCTAAATTAATCTTATTTGAGCTTATGGTAGCTTATTCATGTACATAATTTGTATGTGAGGCTGATATTATTTGTCATGTATTGAATCAAATATTTTTGTTAGATATGAAAGTAAGGCTGATATTGTTAGGCTGATATTTTTGTGCAATGGCAGCTTATGAATGTATTGTTAGCCATGTATTGTTTTGTGCAATGGCATCTTATGCATTTTTATTATTTAGTCATGTATTGTTAGTTTGTTACCTTATATAATATAATGTGCAGTTGTTGGTTGAATGATTGGTGTTAGAATTGTCATATTTGTTATTTTTGACAGAATTCTCGATGGAATTTTTGTCAGAATTATTCACTTGCCAAATTTGTGAGCCCAAGATGTATTTATATATTATTTAATTAGTTTTTCAATAGTAAAATAAACTAAGTCATTTACTTAGTTTATTACTATTAAAATAAATAAATTGATATAAATAATTTAATATAAAATGAAAATTACATTTAATAAAAAAATTAATTTAATTTAAATAAAATAAATATAAAATCATAATAAAATAAATTTATTTTAATTTTATTTACTTTAATAAATTAATTAATTTTAATGAAAAAAATAAAATTAGATAATTAAAAAATAATAAAATAAATTTAATTTTATAAATAAAATAAATTTAATTTAAATTAAATTAAATTAAAAAAATATAATTTAATTTAAAAGAAAATAATATAAAAATATGATTTAATTTAAGATAATACAAATTAAATAAAATTAAATAAAAAATTGACTTAATTTAATTTAAAAATATATAATACAAAATAAATATAATTAAACTGAGTAGCACTTACTTAGTTAAATACAATAAAATACAATAAAATTAAATTAAATTAATATAATTAAGTAACTAAGTAGCATTTGTTTAGTTGGGATGCAATATAATATAATAAAATTTAATAAAATTAAGTACAATTAAATAACTAAGTAGCATTTGCTTAGTTGGGATATAATATTCAATAAACTAAGTAGCACTTACTTACTTTTTCATTAGCAAAATAAACTAAGTACCACTTACTTAGTTTTTCATTGGCAAAATAAACTAAGTAGCATTTGCTTAGTTTGAATGATATGATTTAGTTCCCATAATAAAATATGGGAACCAGATCATATCTTCAAACTAAGCAAATTCTATACTTTGTTTATCTTAATGAAGACATACATGCTTTGGAGTTATCAACTTAGAAACCCGTTCGACATTCACTCATTAGGAGTGAATGTCGAATAGTCCCCAGTTTGGGACTGTTACTGGATGTTATGTCTCTCACTTAGGTTGGTGCCAATGCACATGGTGCGTTTTTATAAATTTGAGAAACTTTCAGCTAGTGTCTCTATATGTTCTCCGAGTGAATACTTAGACTAAGTTTTCTTAGTCTATTTCGTGTACTTGGAGACCACGGGAAGGTGCTGCTGAATTTTTTTGAAAATTAAAAAAACCTGCTTAAGATTGGCACTAGTGAGGAGACGCATCCAGGAACGGGATAGAAGCCTAACCCTTGTAGAGTGGAGATATAAACTAGGTAAACTAAATTCATGCTTGGACCACATTCATGCTTGGAGTGTCCAATTTTATGAACAAAGAAATATAACATTTTGATGAATTGAACGAAAAGATGAGATGCCCGTGTCTCATGTGTAAGAACATGATATGGAAGATTGCCGATGAAGTGAAATTTGACTTATATTCACGTGGGTTTGTGGATGGGTATTTAGTATAGATTTATCATGGGGAAACAGTTGAGATTAGAGAACTGTCAGACAGTACTATAGACCAGTCAAATAACTATGATGTCGTGGAGATGTTGGTATATGCGTATGGCCCTACGAATATTGACTGGGCTAAAAATGAGCATGTGTCAAGCAGTGCTGATCAACAAAAGCCAAATAATTCATCAGTTGTCTTCTACAAGATGCTATCTGAATCAGGGACCCCATTGTATCCTGAACACGAGAAACACACCAGGCTTTCTGCAGTGATGAAGCTTTTATACTACAAGAATGAGCATGACTGCAGTGAGAGAGGATTCAATAATTTGCTTGCTATTTTCAGGGAGTTCTTACCTAAGGATAATACCCTGCCCGCGAGTTACTATGAAGTGAAGAAGATTGTTAAGGGGTTGAATCTCGGGTATGAGATGATCGATGCTTGTGAGCAGGACTGTATGTTATACTATGGGGAGGACAAAGATAAGGTGCAGTATGATATATGCAATTTGCCTCGGTATAAAATCACAAAACATGGGGGGAAGGAGAAACATGTTCCTACGAAGATATTACGGTACTTTCTTCTTGCATCAAGGTTGCAGCGGCTATTCATGTCTTCGCATACTGCACCCAGTATGTGTTGGCATAGGACAAGAGACGCCGTCCCTGGTCAGCTTACTCACCCAGCAGATGGAGATGAATGGAAGAATTTTGATTCCAATTTTCCATAATTTGTCGAAAAAATTAGGAATGTTAGGTTTGGCATGGCTACAAGTGGATTTTGTCCATTTATTAATTTTAGTCAGCCATTCTCTGTTTGGCCAGTGATTATGGTAGCTTAATATCTTCCACCGTCAATGTGCATGAGGGATCCGTATCTTTTATTGACTTTACTAATACCGGGGGATAAAAGTCCTACAAAAGACATCAACGTGTACCTTAGACCGTTAGTCGATAAACATAAGATGTTATGGGAAACAAGGGTTCAAACTTTTGATAAATTTGTCGGGCAAAACTTTTTGATGAAGGCAGCCTTGTTGTGGACTATCACTGACTTTCCGACACTTAGGATGGTCAGTGGTTGGTCGACCCATGGTAAGTTGTCATGTCCAGTGTGTATGGGGGATGTGCAGAGGACACAACTGCGTCATGGGTGAAAAACTAGTTTCTTTGGAACTACTCGAAGATTCTTGCCTGTTGAGCACAGCTATAGAAAGATGTCTACACAGTTCAATAGAAAAACAGAAAAGAAGGGGTTTGTTGGTCGCTTTTTGGGAAGCGATGTACTGGGATGGCTAAATGATATAACATTTCCACCGCCTGGGAAAGAGCATGGTAAGTTAAGAGCAATAGGGTACAGTAAAGCTCATAATTGAACACACTCGCCCATTTGGTTTGAGTTGCCATACTGGGTCACACTAGCACTTCGTCATTGCATAGATGTCATGCATACAGAGAAAAATGTGTTCGAGAACTTGTTTTACACTGTGCTAGATACGAGTGGTAAAACAAAAGACAATGATAAATCACGTAAAGACTTGGAAGAAATGAACATCAGGCGGGAATTATAGCTCCGTCCTAACAACTCAAAACCAAAAGCTCCATTGTGTCTTACCGAGCAACAAGTTAAAAACATTTACAAATGGATTAGTGCATTGAAGCTACCAGATGGTTATGCTTCTAACATCTCTCGATGTACTAAGGTTGAGCAGTTGAAAATTACCGGATTCAAGAGTCATGATTGTCATGTATTCATGCAGAAGTTGATTCCTAATTGCCTTTCGTAAAGTATTACCGAGGAATATTAATTATGCCTTTACCGCACTTTCAAATTTCTTTCAAGATATTTGCTCAACTGTTATAAGGTACAGTGATGTGGAGCAGATGGAAAAAAATATAGTGTTGACAATGTGCAAGCTCGAAATGATCTTACCTCTGGGGTTCTTTAACTCGATGGATAATTTTCCTATTCATCTGCCATATGAACTTAAGCTTGGAGGACCGGTGCAATATCGATGGATGTATCCTTTTGAGAGGTAATATCACCTACATTATGTTATAATCATCACCTAAATATTTGTTTTAGCCAATATATTATCATATTTCAGGTATATGCGTCGATTAAAATAGAAAGTTAAAAATAAAGCTCGTGTAGAGGGTTCTATTGTTTAACGCTATACGGAGGAAGAGCTTGTCAACTTCTGCTCGCTATACTTTGACGATGTAGTCTCAACGAAGCACAATCGCCTAAGTCAGAATGAGGTCGTTGTCGATCCCCAAACGTGTGCTAATGAGTTGGATGTATTCACTTATCTGGCCAAACCATTTGGACATGAGATGACAACTTACCTAACCGATAAAGATTTAAAGATTGTATCTATATACGTGCTTCTGAATATGATTGAAGTATCGTCAGTAGATCAAGTATGTATTATTTCAAGTTAAAAATGATTTTTCTTACTTTAATCAACAATTAAACAATTGCCATATTATTGTACGCAACGCATTCGAATTGGAATCGCATGCCTCTAACCCGAGGTTGACTACATCACAGATGGAAGCATTCACTAATGACAATTTTCAACAGTGGTTTAAGAGAAGGGTCGAAGAAGATAACGCTTATGAGCGTTTTGGAGATGTCATTTTAGGCCCGTACAAACTCGTTAGTTCATTTCCAAGTTGTATCGTGAATGGGTATAGATTCAAGGTTGATGACTTGAATGAATTGACATCAGTTAACTCTGGCGTTATCGTGTTGGGAAGTTGTTATGGAGATTCCGAGTCCAATTACTATGGAAGATTAAAGGAAGTGGTTGTGCTCAATTATCCAGGGGCTAAAAAGGTCGCTACATTTAAGTGTCGCTGGTTTGATACTGCAAAGGGTGTTAAAGTTGATCGTAATAGAATCGTCAGAGTAGATATAGAATCGAATTTACAGTCCGATGACGTATTTGTGTTAGCCAGCCAAGTAACTCAAGTGTAATACGCCCCTAATGTCGTAAATTATAGAACCCCTTGGTATATAGTTGTGACAACGAAGACTCGGTCATTTGATGGTACTAATCTGTCTGGAACGGATGACCCATTACAAGAACAAGTTAGCAATCCCAGCTACTGTTGTGCTATATGATGATGTGTTGGTTGATGATGTCGTTGACATACTCGATGTTGACGTAGTGCAGGAAGATGTGGTTGTCATTCCGTATATGATGGTAGAAGATGATACTGAGGAAGAAATTGATACAGAAGAGGAAGACACAGAATCAGAGGATGATAATGATTTTGACACTGACGGGTTTAAAGACATACTACTTCTTCACTAATTGATGTTTTGTAAATATTATACAACTAAAAACAAAGCTCATTATATATAATAATTGCAATGAAATTTAATTAATGTCATCGTATCTATGTCTGTTATTTCATTAGTACAGCCATGCCTCGACATAGCGGTGGAGGTGGTCGTGGTGGCGGCCGCTCCAGATCGGGTGACGGCTCCCAGGGCTGGTCGTCTTCAGATGCTAGTGAGTTGATTTCTTTTTTGGATCAGTAACATTTTTTTATGACTATATTATACATTCATTTACTATTTTTTTTGACAATGTCATAACTATATTAAACATACAGATGCTAGACGTCGACGTCAGCGAGGGCCTAACCTCGGTCGATTAGGTCGTCTGCCGGCAATGCCTGACACAATTCTAGTTGATTTCGGCTCGTCTGTGTAGGTTTCAACTATAATATATCACTTATGTTCAATTAGAATGATATTATTATGTGATTAATAAATTAAAATGTTCTTAATAAATTTTTTATTCTAGTATTATGGATCATGTCGCTAAAGAGACCGTACACGCCATCTACCTGGCGCATCTCCCTACTGGTTGCATATGATTTAGCCAATAATCGCGCTACGATGCCAGCTTCATGGTGACAGTTTTGCGGGAGTTTCACGTAAGTCGAATTACATATAGTAAATCAAGGTCCATGTTATTTACATATTGTTCAAATAATTAATTATATGTATGTTATGTCTATTTGATAGAGATAATACAGATACGAGGCTGACATCATTGAGGTTGATGGTGACGCCGTTATCATTGTCCACATCTCAAAGAATTATGTTGGCTGGCTATACGAGATGCAACAGAGGGCAGTCCGGGCGGTAGAAGAATCGACCGGGACTACTTTGCGAGATCATCAGCCGCCGGCAGTATCAGATACAGTATGGACTGTGATGTGTGCTTACTGGGATGATGATGCGTTCAAGACCAAGTCAGAGCAGATGAAGAAGAATCGTGGCAAGCTGCGAGTTGTACATACTTCTGGCTCGCAGTCGTTTCAGGAGGTTAAGTCGGTATGTATTTCCCTTTAGTTTAGCTTAATATTAAACTGTAACTATAGTAAATTAAGTTGATATTATTTAATGTATATGATTTAGGCCATGCAGAGTAGCTTGGGCCGACTACCTACTATGATGGAGTTCTGGGATAGAGTTCATACACCGAAGGGCTCTACTTCGGGGTCGACGATGTCTCCAGCAGCACTAGTTGTACGGGTAATACATTTACTATAATAAATATTATTTAGGAGAATATTACATAATTTATATGATGATACCAAGATAACTCAGATGTACATATATCAAATTATAGGAGCAGTTTGAGAAGCTCCGCAGCTAGCGTATAGCGGAGTTGCAGGCTGCTATGGGCGATTCTGAGACGTTAGATTCCACCGTCCCTTCTCCCGAGATTAGTTTTTCTCATGAGGATACGGCTCTTTAGGTCGTGTCTCAGGATACTCCCACTAGTACTACCAGCCGGTATTGAGTGTTGGGGTTACCAAGGATACCAGCGTATACACTGCCAGGAGGCATAATATTTTAGTTTATTTCTTCTTTATGAATAAAGTAAACTTATAATATTATTTATTTATATTTATTTTTGTAGGCTCTAGCCAGCGTCTGCGTCCGAGAGCCCCCGTGGGACCATCACATACGGGCGTTCACTTAGATGATACTTTGTTCCAGCGTGTTATGGATGCGGTATCGGAGAGGTTTGAGACTGATCCGTTGTTCCATCGTCAGGACCTGCGCCTCCATCAGCTTGCGTAGGACGTTGCAGCTGGTGCCACCTGCCGAGAAGTACGGGTATCCCTCCTGGAGCAGTGGGCCGCGATACGCGACGAGATTGTTCGGATGGTGGTTACCTTAGTCAAGGACGTGTTTGGACTGATGTTGAGTCAGCGCTCGACTGTTCAGGTATACTTTTCATTTTAAATTCCAATATATATTTTGCATGTTATTTATTTTTATTTAGTTATTTTTAACTAAATCATATATATGGACTAATGAGTTATATTATATTGTATCAACAAGGTGACGAGTGAAATGATGATGATGGCGATTTTCATACTCTAGAGCAGCGTCGACGCCCGCTCGATGATCCTCTTCACACTGGGGGCTCTACTAGCTTGACTTAGTTTACATTCTTTTGTACTTTACATTATTTTTGACTTAGTTTACATTCTTCTGAGTTACATTATTTTATAGTTTGTATTATTTTTGACGTATTGTAGTTTAAACCTTGTCATTACTTTAGTTTGAAATATCTCTTTACTTTAGTTTTGTTACGGTTTGACATTTAGTTTAATTTAGCATAATGAGATGTTTGATATAATTTAGTTTAGATTAATGGAATGTTTTGACATTTTTACTTCTCATTTTGTTGATTTTTGACATATTGTTGGTCTTGGTATGTGTTGTTGGGAAAACATGAACAGAGACTGGTACAACAAATGTGGGTTAAATCCTTGGATATTGCAAAAACAAATAAAGCATTTTTAAAATAAAACACTATTCTCGACGGATTTTCGTCGAAAATAAGTCCTTACCATTTTGGTCATGTCACATATATTCTCGACGGAACAGTGGTAATATCTATCGATTTCTGTCGAGTTTAAGGGCTTTAATATTTTTGACAGGCTGCCACGTGGCATGCTTATCATCGACCGAATATCCTCGACAGATTATTTTCAGTCAAAAATATATTAACCCCAACGAAATATTCGGTCGAGGATAATTCCTTCAAGTTTAAGTATCCCCGACCGAAAGATCGACGGACTTAATTTCGACCTGTTTATATACGACCGAATTTTTGACCGAATGTTCCGTCGGAAATAAGGTTAACCTCGACAGAATATCCTTACTACCGACGGAATATTCTGTCAGAAATAATCTTTTTTGTTGTAGTGATAAGAGATATAGTATATGTCTATATATAGAGCAAGATATCACTGTAAGATTTTTTAGTTCAAAGCTAACACTACTAAAAATTCAGATATTTTGTGAAATAGATTATGTAAAGGTTCAAGTCGAAAGACACATTTTCCTTATGTACACTATATTTAATAAGAGAAAGAAGAATGTCAAAGGAAAAAGGATTGGAAGATTATGAAATAGGGGAGGATTGTTGGATAGTTTCATTATCTTAAAGTATATAATAAATATATTATATGTTATCCATGTAACCAACAATTAATATTGGTTTAGTTGGATAAAAGAGAAATGTTGATATTAAGGACTTGGGTTCAAGTCATGTCGCATAATTGGGATACACATGAATTGGGATACGACAATAAAAGAATGGGATACCATGTATCAACATAACTTTTCAAATGGATGTTAGAAACCTATAAATAGGTTACAAATCCACCAAAATTACTCACCTGAAAATTATTCAATCCTTTCCAAGTTCTTAAGAAAAAAATTATTATTCTATAGATTTTTTTTATTATAATTTTCTTCTTTCATTTATAGTTTTAACACCCTGTGTAGCAAAAGTAAAGGACGAATATAATCTTAAAGAAAGAGTGGTCAACCATTCGATTTAGACAGAAATATTATTGTTCTATATCTTACTATAAAGCAAAGTTACAACATTAATTAATTAAGAAAAGATATAAATATTGTAGATCGATGAAGTCTAAGGATTATTTGAAGTGTTGTAGTTGTACGTTCTACCTCAATGGATTAATCGATATTTGCAACACATGCATTTATAAAGCAGCTGGCTGCTGGCAGCACAAAAACTAGATTCAGTACCCCTCCTAACAGATATTGTACTTATAAGTTATAAATTTTGTACATGTTTGGCTAAAATCCTGCTATACATGCATGCATGAGGAGGCGTGTTAAACCCGCATACGTTACCCATACTAGTATAAATTTCAATTCGTCTGTATTATTTGACTCAAATTTTGCTAGCTAGCTAGCTACACATGCACGAGGAGTGTGTTGAGAATTTATTTGTATCAAATTTATGGATATTCTTCGGTCAAATAGCTAATATGTTAAAATGCACTTTTCATAATATTAATTTTGGTTAATTTTAGGCTCAATTTTAACCCTTTAGTTGATTGAATTTAAATGAGGTTAGAGGTGTATAATTTGATAACCTATTATAAGGAAATTAAGAGATAACCTTATATGATTTAAATAGGAATTACATATTATAGTGTTAATTATTTATACAAAGTGAAATATATATGAAAAGGTATATTATGTTTATAAAATTATATTTTCTCCAGTCTCACATTGGTATTGGTATAAGGAGCAAAATTATTTAATGTTTTATATATCTCTGAATTATAATTTACTATTGTTCGGGAGCATTCTGCTGACCTTCACCTGGGCTGAAGGCCCGACATCAGAAGAGTCGTATGAGTTCATTAGGACCGAAGCCCATGATGGATTTGGAGGTGTTCGGGTCGGCGTCTGAGTCCTTCTGGGCCGGACCCTCACTTTGGTGGATGTCTTCGGGTTCGGCATCTGAGCCCTTTGGGCCGGAGCCTTATCCTGTTGAGTGGTGTTCAAGGTCGGGCCTTCGAGTCCTTTGGGCCGAAGCCTAGACCTGACAATGGGATAGTTTGGGCCTGTACAGTGGGCCTTCCTGCGTGCAGAGTTGGACGTCCCATTTATAATTGAATGCGGTTACTCCAAAGTTAGTGATTAGATTAGATTCTATTTGCACCTTTTAAAGAGATTGCGTTGGACCTAAGTTATGGTAACTACCATAACTAGGAGTCCTATTCCGACTGAGAGGAGGATTCTAGGGCGGTGAGATCATTATAAATACAAGGCCAATGGTACAATTAAGAGGTAATTCATACTTTTGAGCACTAAACACTTAGCCTCCATTGTTAAAACCTTGTAATGGCCTGTACTCATTCTCACACCGGAGCTATCCCCCGGCGGCACAAGCCGTCAAGTTTCTGTGTGATCTGTTATTGTGCAGGTTCTAGAGCGTGGATTCTGTGATTGGACGCGCCGGCAAAACTTGGCGTTAACATTGGCACTAGAAGGAGGGCTTTGGGTGCTTCATCAATCACAATTTGATTCCTTTCGGGTGAGAAACTATGGCGAGCGTGGAGTATGCAGTTTCGGACCGCGAAAAGGCCAAAACACATCAGACCACTCAGGTGAGAGGGTCGATGAAAGACAGACTGGGTTCCAGAATCCAGGAAGATGAGAAGGATCCGGCTGGCTCCCCCAGACGAAGGCTCTTCCATGAAAGCCAACGAACCCCCAACCAGGCTAGTCGGGCGGACGAAAATAATTCACGTGCATTGGAGGCGCATGAAAAGAACCATGACCAAGATGGTCGAGATTAGAGGGAATTTATCCTACAGAGAAAGATGCAGCAAAATAAAGATGCCAAGATGGCCCTACGTCTTCAGCAGGAGGAGCTCGAGCTACAGCTGGCTAACGTGGTCGGAGAGCAAGAGGCGTCCTCTAGAAGGCGTAGACACTACATCCGGTCTAGGTCACCTCAAAGGAGAGAGGTCGATCGGGAAAGAAGAAGGCACCGGACCCATTCGAGGGATGGCCGAAGCTGGAGGAGGAGCCGATCAACAGGTCAGCAGTCAGAGCACCCGGGCAGGACGGGGCAGAGGAGAGGAGACGAGGTACCCAAATATGAGAGGGACAGACCCCGATCGTCCCCTCATAGAGGAGAAGCCGATTCCCTCGCCCAAAGGGTAGCCGATCTGGAGAGGTTGCTGTTGGCCAAAAGTTCAATGGGGGCGCCTTCAGCCTGCACGGGGTCGCCCTTCTCGCCAAAAATTAATCAGGAGACAGCTGACCCCAAAAAGAAGATGCCCTCAATGGAGACTTATGACTGGATGTGAGATCCTTACGACCATTTAGATGGATACGACAGACTGATGACTTATTACAGCCATTCCGCCGCCGCCAAGTGTCACATATTTGCCACTACCTTGAAGAAGAGTGCCTGGGAGTGGATGGGAACCCTGGCATCGGGATCGATAAATTCGTGGAATGATCTTCTGGAAAAATTTCATGCCCGATTCAGGAGTAATAAGAGACGGGGAAAAATTACAGCATCCCTCATGAAGGTCAGACAAAGATCAGACGAAAGCCTGGGACAATATGTTAAAAGGTTTCGAGAAGTTGTGGGGTCAGTGGCGAAGTTAAATTCCCCACAAGCCTTGGGATTCTTCACAACAGGGCTCGACATCGGAAGATCGAAGAAGCTAATGAAAGACATGGTGATCAACCCTCCGATCGACCTAACAGAAGCCTTTCACAGGGTCGAGGGTCACATAGCGATCGAGGAGGCGATGGGGAACTTCAAACCACAAACCCCGTCGTTCGAAAAGTCCAGAGATCGGGACAAATGGAGTTACCAAAAGTCAGACAATCAGGGGAGGTCGGATAGCTACAGTAAGAAGAATTATAATGGGGGAGGGTCGGGCAGTGGAAGACCGCCCTTCCCAAACAAAAATGTCAACAAAGTGTACACCGCTCTCAACACAGACCGGGCTAAGATACTGGAGGAGATACGAAATAAGCCCTTTTTCGAACCTTGCCCATCGATCCCGAAGCCGACGAAAAGGGGCAGGAATAAGTATTGTACGTATCACCAGAGTCGGGGTCACACGACAGAAGATTGCAATAACTTGAAAGACTTGATTGAAAAGAATGTTCAGAATGGGCAGCTGGTACAGTATGTAGTCGGCAGGGAAGGGTCGGAAGCCCCGCGAGAGGAGAACATAGAGCTCACCCCGGAAACACAGCCGCAACCGAACCTGCAAACCCGAGGAATTATCGATGTGATATCGGGCTGGTCGGTAGGGCGTGTAACCGGTAAGAGGAGGAGTGGGCATCTCGCGGCCGTAATGTCACTAGCTGGCTCCTCGCCCAGAAAAGACAAGCTATATTCAAGCACGACCATCTCCTTTTTCGATGATGACTACC
Source organism: Panax japonicus (assembly GCA_020205505.1). Taxonomy (NCBI): domain Eukaryota; kingdom Viridiplantae; phylum Streptophyta; class Magnoliopsida; order Apiales; family Araliaceae; genus Panax; species Panax japonicus. The sequence continues at coordinate 35,533,564 of CM035094.1, read as the reverse complement.
CTGCTGACCACATTGAACCGCACGACAGAGCACTGGTGATAACGGCTCAGGTCGGGCCAGTGGACATGAAGAGAATGATGATCGACAATGGGTCCTCAGTCGACATACTTTACACACATGCATACCAGAGGATGGAGTTGGGAGGAAAGAAGATGGAACTGGGAACAGAGGGTCCTTTATATGGTTTCAGTGGCGACCCGGTTCATGTGCCAGGTACGATAGAACTACCAGTCAGATTCGGTAAGGCCCCTCAGCAAACAGAAATTATGGTAAAAAAATTTATTGTACAAGTGGATTCGGCTTACAACGCCATCTTGGAAAGGCCTACTTTAGCAGCACTGCATGCAGTAACGTCTATACCTCATTTCAAAATCAAGTTTCTAACACCGGACGGGATAGGAGAAGTAAAAGGTGATCTCGATATCGGACGGAGGTGTTATCGGAATACCTTGATTTCTTCAAGGGTTGGGGTCAGCAAGCAGAAATAGACGATGACCATCGAGATAGAACCGTTCACTGAGGGAAGCACTGAACCCATGGCTCTACCGACAGAGAAAATAGAAGATGTTGAGTTGATACCAGGGAATCCAGACAAATTGATCAAAATCGGGGCGGGATTATCCGAACAACTGCGAACGGGTCTGGTGGAATTACTTCGAGTATATGCCGACATCTTCGCTTGGGAACCTAGCGACATGCCCGGAGTAAGCGAGTCAATAGCATTACATAGGCTCCATACTGATCCGAAGAGGAAGCAAGTGATACAGAAAAGAAGGATCTTCGCCCCAGAAAGATAGAAGATTATAGATGAAGAGGTTACGAAATTGTTAGAGGCAGGGTTCATCTTCGAGATCGACTTTCCTGAATGGCTGGCGAATGTGGTCTTAGTTCAGAAACAGAATGGGAAGTGGAGGATGTGCATCGACTACACAGACTTGAATAAGGCGTGCCCTAAAGACTTCTATCCCTTACCTAACATAGACCAGCTAATTGATGCCACTTCGGGGTATGGAATGTTAAGCTTTATGGACGCTTTCTCGGGATATCACCAAATTTCGATGCACAAGGAAGATATCCCGAAGACCAGTTTCATCACACATCGAGCTATATACGCGTACCGGAAGATGACTTTCAGACTGCTGAACGCAGGGGCGACCTACCAACGGATGATGAACTTCTTATTCAGGAAACATCTAGAGCGAAGTATGGAAGTGTACGTGGACGACATGATCGTCAAGAGAATGTCAGTCCGGGATCATCTGGAGGATTTAGCAGACTGCTTCGAAACAGTAAGGCAACACAAACTGAGACTGAACCCAACCAAATGCACCTTTGGACTGGGTTCAGGGAAATTTCTGGGATACTAGGTCAGTAAGAGGGGAATTGAGGCAAATCCGGCAAAAATCTCGGCGATCTTAAACATGAAATCTCCGAAGACATACAAAGATGTTCAGAGATTGACGGGCCGAATAGCTGCCCTCCGGAGATTCGTGTCAAGGTCAGCTGAAAGATGTCTACCCTTTTTTGACACTCTAAAGGGTCCGAAAAATGACAAGAGTTTCCAGTGGACTTCAGAATACGAAGACGCATTCCAAGAGATCAAGAGGTACCTGGGCATGACACCATTATTAATGAAACCGACCCCCTCAGAACCTTTATATCTATATTTGGCTGCCCGACCGATGGCAGTAGGGGCGGCACTGGTGACAGATAAGGGAGGAAAGAAGTTCCCAGTGTACTATGTCAGCCATGTTCTTCGGGACGCAGAGACGAGATACCCGAGCCTGGAAAATTTTGCCTACGCACTCATAATCGCTAGTAGGAAACTCAGACACTATTTCCAGGGCTGGTTGATAGTGGTGTACACGGATCAGCCTTTGAAGAAGATTTTGCACAAACCCGAGGTATCAGGTCGGTTGGCTGCATGGGCGATGGAGCTAACACAGTTCGTTATAGAGTATTATCCGCGAACGACAATCAAAGGACAAGCGTTGGCAGATTTCGTGGTAGAATGTTCTTTCACCGACCCTGATGTGAGTACAGTGGCCGAAACACAACCAGGTCAGACCTCATGACTTTATACGTGGATGGATCGTCAACTTCGGATGTTAGTGGAGCAGGGGTCATCCTGACAAGTCCTGAGGGGTTCAAGGTGCATCAAGCTATCCGGTTCGGTTTCAAAGCCACAAACAACGAAGCAGAGTATGAGGCCATCTTAGCAGGGATACGATTGTCCCGAAGCTTAGAGGTACAGAGGTTGATCATTTACAGCGATTCGCAGCTGGTGGTCAAGCAGCTTTTGGGCGAGTACGAGGCTCGGGGGGAAAGGATGGTGAAATATTTGGCCGAGGTAAAGGATAAGCTTATGTACTTCACATCGCACAGTTGTCAGGGGGTGGACCGGTTAGACAATACGATAGCAGATGCCCTGGAAAAGTTGGCAACTACCAAAGCAAGCTCTTTCAATGGATCAGTGTACCTGGAAGTTCTAGAAAAACCTAGTGTCTCGAAGATAGAGGTCCTGGTTTTGGACCAACTCAATTGCTGGCTCACACCCTATATCTCGTATTTGGCCGATGGGACCCTCCCTTCGGACCGAATCCTAGCCAGACAAGTCAAACATCGAAGCTCGAACTTCGTCCTGATAGATGGAGACTTATACCGCAGGGCCTTTAGCTCCCCACTTCTCAAATGCTTGACTCCCTCGGAAGCAGACTACATACTTCGAGAAGTGCATGAAGGGATATGTGGGGATCACATGGGGGCGAAATCACTGGCACATAAGATTCTGAGGCAGGGGTATTACTGGCCGACTATCTACACTGAGGCAAAGGAATTCGTTAGGAAGTGCCCCAAGTGCCAACTGAACAGCAATATTCTGCATCAACCTCCTGAAGAGCTCTATTCGGTCTTATCCCCAATCTCCTTTGCTGTATGGGGCATTGACATCCTGGGCCCCTTACCAAAAGCTAAAGGACAAGTCAGCTTTGTGATCTTTGCCATTGATTATATGACGAAGTGGGTTGAAGACAAGCCACTACAAAAGATCACCGAGCAGGAGTGTTTGAAGTTTCTTAAAGAGGGAGTAGTCTACTAGTTCGGTATCCCGATGGCAGTAGTCTCAGATAATGGCAGACAGTTCGTGGGATCAAAATTTGAGGGCTTTCTGAAGGAGTTAAGGATCCAACACCTCAAGACTTCGGTGGCCCATCCTCAGTCAAATGGTCAAGTAGAAGTGACCAATCGAACACTACTCAGTGGGATAAAGCGCAGATTGGATGAATTAAAGGGTCGGTGGCCCGAAGAGCTGTTATCTGTTTTGTGGGCATATCGAACTACTCCAAGGACTACAACTGGGGACTCTCCATTCAGACTGGCATTCAGGACCGATGCCCTCATACCTGTCGAGATCGGATCCCCCACCCTTCGTATCAGCCACTACAAAGAGCTATACAATGACGAAGGCCTGAGAATGAATTTAGATCTGCTAGATGAAGTCCGAGATTAGGCTATGATAAGGTTAGCAATCTATCAGCAATGGACAGCCCGACACTACAATCAGAAGGTGAAGTCTAGGAGGTTTGCTGTAGGAGATCTAGTCCTCTGGGAGTCGAAGGCTTCAACCCCCCAGAACACCGGCAAATTAATGCCTAACTGGGAGGGGCCTTATGAGGTGGTAGGAGTGCCGAAGCCAGGAACATACCGGCTTCGAGCAATGGACGAATCGGATGTAAAGAATACGTGGCATGCTGGAAGACTTAGGAAATTTTACCAGTAATAGCTATGTCATTCTTACTTTTATCCATGTAACCGATTCAATTCAAATGATATAAATAAAAGTTCCTATTTCGGTTATCGTTTAACTTTATTTATATCCATATATTCCATTACTACCCGAACAGACACGCTTCGGGCACCATCCGATCAAGTGGTTCGGAAAGAAACCACTGATCGAGATAAGTCCCATGCAAAACTGACCGAGGGTTCAGTAAATTCTTAAAGTACAGATCTCGGGCACTATCCGATCAAGAGGTCCGGAAAGATACCACTGATCGAGATAAGTCCCGGGTATCAGATAAACTCTAAGGACAATCCGATCAAATATTTCGGGTAGACATAACCGTTCGAGATTAGTCATGAGTAAGACTGACAAAAAACATTCATGGGCAAAAAGTATATCTTATTTACACTTAGAAAATAATTACAAACCCGGTCGCCTACGATTCGGGCAAAGTAAAAAAAAATTACAAATCCTAAATATCTACTCTGCAGGGGGATCATCTTCAGCTTTGGACTCGTCATCAGAAGAGTCAAGGACAGAAATATCAAGCCCAGTAGCCATCAGCCTTGCCTTTGCCTTTTCCCGATAAGTCTCATACCCCTCACCAAATTTGGCTATGACCTTATCATTCAAGGCTTCAGATTCTTCGTATTCGGCGATGGCCTGCTGTCTGGCCTCGACAACCTTCTCGGGAAATTCGTTGACAGTAGCCGTTAAAGCGTTGTTCTCCTTGATCAAGAACATCATCTTGTCGTGCATCTCGGAGAACTTCTGCGTAATGACATCAACAACATTCTCCCGATCCTTGACCTCCTTGAGCAGATGATCCCTCTCGGTCAGAAGAGTCCCATGCTTCTGCTCCAGTTCCTTGACTTGGCCCTCCGCTCGAGTAACTTTATTTCGAGTTTGGGCATGAGAATCCCGTTCCTTCTTCAGTTTCGACTGAAGACCCCAAACTTTAACTCCACCTCCGTTCCCAGCTGAATTTCTTTCTTTGAAGATCGGGCAAGGGGAGGGATGGCTCGGGAAAGTATAGCGTTGGCCTGCAGCACACACATACATCTGTACAAGAAGTAATAATCCAAGATAATAGCAGTACTCAGATTGACAAAGGGAATTACCTGAGTCTGGGCCCGAACATAGGCCACCAAGAACTGATCAGAAGACTATCCTTCAAACCGCTCGTCATCACCGGGAAGTTTGAAGTGATCGAAGAGGGTAAAAGGAAAAACCTCGGACGGGCTCTTGGGCCAACAGGTAGTCGGCGATCCCTGGGAGGAGCTTGGCCCAGAAGAAGGAGTAGGGGCATGGTCCGGACCAGGGACCACCATCTGTCCCGCCAGCTGATCGGAACCCTCCGACAATCAAGATCTCTTGGATCGGGGTTCGAGAAGAGCCTCTTCGGTATCTTCCGAATCCTTGACCATCTCGGTCGGAGGAGGGGGCAGTGGCAGAGTCGGCTTCAGCAGGGAAGGTGGATGGACTTTTGTAGGTGCTTTGATGGTCAGCTTGGAGGGCTTTTTGGATTTCTTCAGCAAAGCCGCCTTCTCCGCGTGACTCATCTTCAGCGCTCCTTTCTGTGTGGTCGGGAGCTCGGGTCCCGACGTGGATCCCAGAGACAGTTCGCTGATAGGAGCCGTATCGTCCTCGGGAGCGTCGTCAGTCACCGGGGGTCAGATGAACCCAGTTGTGATGGTGGTGGGGATGAAGGCGTCGACAACGCCTTCCGACCTGAAAATGGTCACTGTACAGGGACAAATGGGTTAAGGCGTGGAACGCTAAAAAAATTAAAAAAAAAGGATACTTACAGCCGTGTCTGTATAACTAGGCGTTGTCCATCAGAAGCCCCAGATTCCATTGGGTCTTCTGCCATTGCTTGTAGAACGTCTTGAAGGCATCGGCCCGACCCCTTTGGGAACTTCGAAACCTTAGCCGCCTGGTCGGTTGGATGGGCCCAAGAGGGAAGGAGTTGGAGGTCGGATCCCTTGGCAAAAAACCACTGTTCGTGCCACCCCTTGTTGCTTGAAGGGGTTTTGATCGGGACGATTCGGTTGGAACGTTTGTTGAGTTGCCGAAGACTGGGTTCTTTCGACCCCCCAACGGTGAACAGGGCAAAGAATAGATCGAGCTTGGGAGTGATGCCCACTTCTTGGCAGATGACTATAAAGGAGACTAAGTGGATGTATGCGTTCGGCACAAGTTGCGCGAACCCGATTCCCACGAAGCTCAGGAAAGAGGAAATGAAGTCATGAAGTGGGAACCGAACCCCGTATTTCAGAACGTACACGGGGACGGCCACCCACTCTCCCTCAAGATGCCAGAACATCCTCTCATCCGACGTCGCACTCGGAGCTTGTATTCCTTAGGGATTTTGAAAAGGGTTCGGATGTCAGAGATTTGGGAGGGGGTGATAGCGGAAGGAGTATGGAGGTGAAAAAACTCCTCTGAGGAGTGGTAAGCATTTCAAACCCTAGCCTCAGCGTCTCCCGGACTAGGCAGGGTCGAAGGTGTAGTGGCAGTGGAGGCATTTGGCAGTTCAACCTCTAATAGGTCGCCGGTGGTAACGGTGGAGGGGAAATCGACCATTGAAAAGAGATAGGATGCGAATAAGAAGTTTCGGAGAAGAAATGATCTAAGAATAGAACTCAAATATCTGTAAAGCGGTAAAAGTATAGGGAGTTTTGGGGAAGAAATGAGCTCGCCGAAAATCGCCTTGCCGGAGAAAATTAAAACAGGGAGTTTAGGAGAGAGAAGTCAGCAAAGGAGGTAATGAGGAAGGAAAACGTATTTTTATAGGGAGTATGGCACGGAACCCCAGGGCGGCTATTAAATGCTTAAGGTGGGGCCAGGCGTGAAAAGGTGCACAACGTTTCAAAATATCAAAAATCAACCGTTTGATTTTCCAAGGCAGTTCATTATTAGCTGTCATGACCTTTCGAATACCTGACCTTTCAAGTCCACAGTCATAAATACCTTATAATTGAAGACTGGGGGGGCAATGTTCGGGAGCATTCTGCTGACCTTCACCCGGGCTGAAGGCCCGACATCAGAAGAGTCGTACGAGTTCATTGGGCCGAAGCCCATGATGGATTTGGAGGTGTTCGGGTCGGCGTCTGAGTCCTTCTGGGCCGGACCCTCACTTTGATGGATGTCTTCGAGTTCGGCATCCGAGCCCTTTGGGCCGGAGCCTTATCCTGTTGTGTGGTGTTCAAGGTCGGGCCTTCGAGTCCTTTGGGCCGAAGCCTAGACCTGACGATGAGATAGTTTGGGCCTGTACAGTGGGCCTTCCTGCGTGCAGAGTTGGACGTCCCAATTATAATTGAATGCGGTTACTCCAAAGGTAGTGATTAGATTGGATTCTACTTGCACCTTTTAAGGAGATTGCGTTGGACCTAAGTTATGGTAACTACCATAACTAGGAGTCCTATTCCGACTGTGAGGAGGATTCTAGAGCGGTGAGATCATTATAAATACAAGGCCAAGGGTACAATTAAGAGGTAATTCATACTTTTGTGCACTAAACACTTAGCCTCCATTGTTAAAACCTTGTAACGGCCTGTACTCATTCTCACACCGGAGCTATCCCATGGCGGCACAAGCCGTCAAGCTTTTGTGTGATCTGTTATTGTGCAAGTTCTAGCGCGTGGATTCTGTGATTGGACGTGCCGACGAAACTTGGCGTTAACAACTATAATTTTAATTCATATACGGCCGGTGAAGTTCATTTTTATTTCAAAACATACAAATTTACTTCCTCTGAATCCTTTTATTGAAATTCTTTCAATTTTCACAAATTAAGAAGCTTCGTAGAAAATTCACATGTGAATTGCTATATATGCTATCAGTCAATAAAATAGGTTTGATATATAGTTTGAAGGTATATTACCTGAAACTTTTAATTAACTATAATAATAAATAACAATAAATATTTTAAGGACAAAAAATTACCTGTCAATCTATTATATGATCCATCCGTTTCTTATTTCCATCCTTTTCACTTTCAGGTATTACGTTTGTTAACGCCAAGATCTTTTGCCACGTCCCAATCACGTAAGACGTCCTGATCCTGCACAGTAAACACGATAAACACCACAAGCTTGACGGCGGTTCCGTCGGGGGATAGCTCAGGCGTGAGAATTAGTATGTGTTCACAAGGTTAACAATGGAGGAATATAATGTCTAGTGTATTGAGAGATATGATAATGCTTGATTGTGTGTATGGGTGAGAGAATATGAATATATTGAATGGTATGAGAATGTACCTGTTGGAGAAAGCTTCCTCGCCAAGATATACCGCCCCTGCCTGAATTACCGTGCCAACCACTACTGTCTGACACTTCCCTGATCTGATGGGTTCTGACGACTGCGTAGGGTTTATCTATTACTTTTGGTCACTGTTTTATCCCGCCGGCCGACTATGATCCCATCCACATTAATGCATGGCAGGAACTTAGGTCAACTATAATGCTTTTTCATCATCACAGGTCAAAGATAATAGATATTAAAATGTCTAATGGGTCAACATATAGATCCGACCCGATCTTATAAGGTTAAGTAAAGGTGATACAATGATTGGGCTTTATCTGCCCTATGACTTAATCAAAACAGCCCAACAACGTAATTTAATAAAAAAGCCCAATTCGTCCGGCCCATAATAGGAAAAATATCAGGACCCAACATTGCCCCCTAGTTTTTTATTAAACAGAATGTTTAATGGAAAAATATATGTGGTCCAAGATAATTTAATAAAGGCTCATGATAGGAGATAATTAAAGTGAATAAGATGAAAGGAAGAATAAAAGGAAGCCCAACCCGGGAAGGCCCAATTTAATAAGTACATGAACCCGGAACCGGACCTTCACTATTCAAATTATAAATCATTACTATCATTTAATGAACCGGCCTTTGGGTAACGTGTAACCGCCAGTACAAAAGGCCACTTTACCAATTTTGACAACTTTACCTGTTCATTTGAAATTTGAGCGCCTTCTGAACTTTCTTCTCCTCTGCACTTCTTCTATTCCTCTGTGAATCAACAACAATGGCTTCTCAAGATTCTGAACAAAATTCTCCTATACTGGTAACTCCCCTTACCATGGTTCCACCGGGCTCCGTCAATGCTCGAGGAGAGTCGTCTCACTCTGACCCCAAGATGAAGAAATCTGACAAAAACCTTCCTCCAAAGAATCTCAAAACTACCTCTGAATACTACAGGAGCACGGATCGGTTCTCGCATGCCAATACCGCCTCCAAAATGACTGAGGCTGAACTACAGAAGATACGATCCAGGTACCACATTCCGGATACCCATGCGATTAGGGTTCCCCGATCCGGAGAGAAAATGTACCAACGGCCAGAAGGTTGGACGGCCGTTCCGGTAACATTGATGGAAAAAGGAGTTCGTTTTCCTTTGCATATTTTCATAGTGACCTTATTGGGATTCTTGGGGATAGGGTTCTCCCAACTGGTGCCGAACTCGTACATTCATATCTTGGCCTTCGTGGCATTCTGTCACGAATTAGGTGTGGAGCCCTCTTTGGATTTCTTCTTTACTATTTATAAGATAATTCAATCCAGAGAGAAGGGATTCAAGGCCCTTAGTAAACAAACCCCAAAATCTGGTGAAAAATTCGAGAGACGTTCGCTGGTAAACACCCCTTCAAGCAACAGTGGATGGCACGAGAAGTGGTTCTATGTCAAGGGTCCTGAAATATCTTCCCTCCCTGATTGGGCTACTGATGAGAAGATTTCTGCTGACTTCGGAGACATTTCCGAAGAAAGGGAAGTTGAAATGATGGAATTTTTTGACAATTTCCCTAAAGAGGAGTGGAAATACGGACTTCTTTCGAAACAATCATGGTTATATGACCATAAATGTAAGTATAGGGTCATTTTATAGGTATACGACTTTTTTGAAAATGCTTTTTATAATATCGATTCTAACAGAATTGTTTTGGTTATGCAGTATCATTGATCAAACCGAGCTCTTTAGAGGCAAAAGAGCTCGAAGATTTTTTGTCTGGGAGGCCTTCAGAAACTGTTGAAACAATGGCAGTAGAAGATACTCCCGAAGCCGAACCAGTCCCAGAAACACATACAGACGAGTTCGGAACTAACGAACCGGAAGCTGATGAGGCTCCAGTGCCAGAAGAGAATCTTCATCCTCGCCAGAAGAGGAGGGTAGTCAGAAAACCCCGATCAACACCCATTCCAACTCCTCCTGAAACCACCGCAGCAGATGAGCCAACAACCAAACCCATACCTCGAAGAGGCGGCTTGTTAGATCGTCCTGATCGAAGAGACGTCCTTCGAATGAAAAAATTAAAGAGTAAAATAACACCCCTGACAGCCGAAGACCTCAGGGTGCCTCCCTCTTCCACCATTCCTTCCTTCGTACCGCCTGTAGAAATACAGATGACTGAAGAAGGTGATCAAGATGAAGTCCTCCCAACTCTATCCAGGAAGAGGAAGAGAACGCCTGACAGTCACCCGAGTTCAGCATCTGCCGATCCTGTCCAAATACACAGTCCGGGTAAATCTACAACTCCGGAAATCATATATGCTGATCCTGAACCTAGTCCTGTTGATCGAACAGTTCATTCCCCAGAAAGGCCGAGATCTTCACCAAAACAACCTGGTCCTTCAGGTCAAAGTTATCACGCCGAAGCCATAGGGTCTCCGACTCTGTGGCCTAAGTTTAATGCTAACTTTCCTTTCGACCTATTCGGAGCCTTTGTGAGGAATTCGGACGATCATCGGTTTAGTGATCACACGGATGGAAACTTACTCGATGAGGGAATGAGTTATATAGCCAAGGTAAATGATCATTTCTACATTTCTTTATATTTCTTAATTGGGTATCTGGACACTGACTTGAGTGATGTTTACATATATACAGGCTAATGCTGTCTTCGGACGTTTACGTCCAAGGCACATAAATGGAGAGGCCGAGGAAGATTTCATGCGACAGGAGATTAACATGCTGAGATCGACCTTGGCCCGAGAAAGAGAAGACAGAGAAAATGCTCTTCACACTGTCGATGGCCTCCAGCGAGATCTTGATCGGGCCAACATGGATTTAAAGACGTCTGACGATGAGCTAAGGGCCACAAGAGATATTTTAGCCGCTTCGGAAGCCAGTCAACACAACTTGACTGAAATGAATACCGGCTTGGTTGAAGAGAATATGCTGCTGAAGGCCAAAAATGAAGAACTTTCTTCAGCTAACCGAAGTCTGGCTATACAACTTGGCGAAGCTCAATCAAAAGTCAGCGAAGCTCAATCAAAGGCCAAAAATGAAGAGCGAAAACATAAGCATAAACGTCACAGGCTTCATCAAAAAATAAAGGATCTGGAAGGAAGAGGTCCAATTTTAACTGAAGAGTTAAAAAAGCAGATCCAGGAGGAATACAGGGATTCAGACGAGCTCAATGTGGACATCATGAAGGTTTATGCCGAAGGCTATGAAGACTGCCGAGAACGAGGCAAAGAAAAGCTGTCTGCTGCCCAACTGGATCCTGCTTTACTTAATTCTGACGGCGAAGGCGGTGCCTAAATGTCTTCCTTGTCCAGACTTATGTTTATGTTTAAATTATTTGTCTTTTGAAATATGTACGAAATTTTTATATATTGACATTGTGAATGTTTTTCATTAGTGTAATTAAATTACGAGTAAATAGATCGGAGAAATGATTTATTTTTCCTTATGATAGATCTTGTGATTTCCTAAGTTTGTTTTCAGTTAGTTCCTTTCTTGATAATGGAATATTAGCAGGAACGAATTTATATAGTGAATCAGTTAACACATATAATGATTAATGTATGAAAGGGAATGAATTATACCTTACGGACAGAATTTAACTTAACCGAAGTGAATGGACTGAACTCGATACTTAAATAAAATAAAGTAATACATACTTATCGGTTCCGAAGTGCGAGATGGATCGTTTGTTTACCACTCGAAGTGAAACATTTATATAAGGACCGAGATATAAGGATCAAGATATAAGGATCAATTGTGACCATTGATTTACCACCCTGATAAAATCAATATAGGATCCTTTGTCTACCACTCGGGGTAGACAAACAAATAGGCTGCCATCGAATGGCCAGCAAGTCCTACCATACCTCCTTACAACATAGTGACCAAAGGACAAATAGGACCAGGATCAATAGTGACCATTGATTTACCACCCTGATAAAATCAATATAGGATCCTTTGTCTACCACTCGGGGTAGACAAACAAATAGGCTGCCATCGAATGGCCAGCAAGTCCTACCATACCTCCTTACAACATAGTGACCAAAGGACAAATAGGACCAGGATCAATAGCGAAAAAGTGACTTTTTATTGATAATGAACAATAATATACAGACTTCCGATGACTTGACGGGATCTCTATTGAAAGTATTTCCGAAGTCTACCAGCATGCCATGTATTTTTGATCTCGAAACCATCCAATGATCTCAGTCGATAAGTACCTGGTTTCAACACTTCAATCACTTCATACGGTCCTTCCCAATTTGGCATTAATTTTCCTGTGTTTTGAGGTGTAGAAGCTTCGGCTTCTCTAAGGACGAAGTCCCCAACCTCGAATCTGCGAAGCTTGACTCCCTTGTTATAGTGCTTAGCCACTCTTCGTTGATAAGCAGCTAATTTGAGTAGGGCAACCTCTCTGACCTCTTCCAGTAGATCCAAATTGGCCTTCAAGCCTTCATCATTGTAGATCTCTTTATACTGGCTTACCCGAAGACTAGGAGATCCAATTTCGACGGGGACTAAAGCATCAGTACCATAGGCTAGTCGAAAAGGGGAATCTCCAGTAGTGGTCCTTGGAGTAGTCCGGTAAGCCCATAACACGCTGAGTAGTTCTTCTGGCCATCTTCCTTTAGCTTCATCTAGCCTGCGCTTGATCCCATTCAACAACGTCCTATTGGTCACCTCAACTTGCCCATTTAACTGAGGATGAGCCACCGAAGTCTTCTTATGCTGAATTCCCAGCTCCTTCAAAAATGCCTCGAACTTTGATCCCACAAATTGGCGTCCGTTGTCCGATATCAAAACTCGGGGAATTCCGAAGCGAAACACTACGGACTCCTTTACAAACTTTAGGCACTCTTGCTCCGTTATTAACCGAAGTGGCTTCGCTTCTACCCACTTGGTCATGTAATCAATAGCAACTATGACGAAGCTAACCTGTCCTTTAGCTTTAGGCAACAGACCCAATATATCTACCCCCCAGACAGCGAAGGGTATAGGAGATAAAATCGAATATAACTCTTCAGGTGGCTGATGTGGGATCGGACTATTAAGTTGACATTTTTCGCATTTCTTGACATATTCCGTTGCTTCTTTAAAAATCGTAGGCCAGTAGTATCCTTGTCGAAGCACTTTGTAAGCTAGAGACTTAGCAGCCATATGATCTCCGCAAATACCCTCATGAACTTCCCGAAGAGCATATTCCGCTTCGGACGGAACCAGACATTTCAACAAAGGGGACGAAAAGGCCAATCGATATAAATCTCCATCAATGAGGACAAAATTGGCACTTTTGTACTTGATCGTTTTTGCCAGCATTTGATCCGAGGGTAGGACGCCATCTGCCAAATACTCGATGTAGGGGGTCATCCAACAGTTAGATCGCTCGATACACATTACTGCCTGATGAAAAACGCTCGGCTGCTGCAAAATCTCCAAGTAAACTGATCCATTAAAAACATCGATATCCGTAGCAGCCAACTTAGACAGTGCATCGGCGATAGTATTGTCACTTCGCTCTATGGCTTGAAATTCATAGGAAGCGAAATACTGAAGTCGGTCTTTTAACTCCGCCAAATATTTGATCATTCGAGTTCCACGAGCCTCATAATCTCCGGACAGCTGCTTGACGACCAACTATGAGTCACTGTAAATGATGATTTTCTGAACCTCTAGACTTCTAGCCAATCGAACACCTGCCAATACGGCTTCGTACTCAGCTTCGTTGTTTGTTGCTTTAAACCCGAATCTAATGGCTTGTTGAACTTTAAATCCGTCCGGGCTTGTTAAGATGACTCCAGCTCCGCTAATAGTCAAAGTGGAAGATCCATCCACATATAGAGTCCAGGCACTCTGTCCTTGTTGAAGGACCGCCACTGCTCGATCAGAAGATTCAGGTTCTGGCGGTTCTACATCGGCTTCGGTGAACGTACACTCAATAATAAAATCAACTAAGGCTTGACCCTTGATAGCTGTTCGAGGATGATATTCAATGAAAAACTGGGACAGCTCCATAGTCCACGCTGCTAACCTTCCGGAAACTTCGGGTCTTCCCATCACCTTCTTCAATGGCTGGTCTGTATAAACGATCAGGAGTCGACCTTGAAAATATTGTCGTAGCTTTCTGCTGGCAATAATTAGAGCAAAGGAAAATTTCTCAATATTTGGATATCGGGTCTCAGCATCGCGTAAAACATGACTAACATAATAAACCGGATGCTGTTTGCCACTGATCTCTCGAACTAACACTGCTCCAACCGCCAATGAACTTGCTGCAAGATACAGATATAAAGTTTCGGCTGGAACGGGCTTTACTAATAAAGGAGCAGAGGAAAGATACTCTTTTATGCCTTGGAAAGCATCCTCGCACTCCGAAGTCCATTGGAATGTCTTTGCATTTTTCGGCCCCTTCAACGTACTAAAGAAAGGAAGGCACCTTTCTGCAGACTTGGCGACGAATCTCCTCAAAGCTGCAATCCTACCAGTCAGACGTTGAACGTCCTTGAACGACTGAGGAGTCTTCATATCGAGAATGGCCTGGATCTTCTCCGGATTTGCCTCAATGCCCCTTTGACTGACCAAATAACCCAAAAACTTTCCTGTACCGAGGCCAAAAGTACATTTCGCCGGATTAAGCCTCAGTTGACGATGACGAACAGTTTGAAAGCACTCCTCTAGATCGTCCAAATGTTTATGAACTTGCATGCTCTTTACGATCATATCATCGACGTAAACCTCCATGTTCCTTCCCAGCTGCCTGTTGAAGATGAAGTTCATCATTCTTTGATAAGTGGCTCCGGCATTTATAAGACCAAAAGTCATCTTCTTATAGGCATACACCGAACGGTGTGTAATGAACGCCGTCTTCGGGATGTCCTCCTTAAGCATGGATATTTGATGATAACCTGAAAAAGCATCCATAAAGCTTAGTAAAGCATACCCCGAAGTAGCATCGATGAGTTGATCGATATGGGGCAGAGGATAAAAGTCTTTTGGGCAAGCTCTGTTGAGGTCTGTGTAGTCGATGCAAACCCGCCACTTTCCATTTTGCTTTTGCACCAAAACTATATTTGCCATCCATTCAGGATAATCAATCTCATAAATGAAATCGGCAGCTAACAACTTTGCAATTTCTTCATCAATAATCTTCTGTTGCTCAGGTGCAAAGATCCGCCTTTTTTGCCGAACTGGCTTCTTAGAAGGGTCCACATTCAGACTATGCTCAGCAATTTTACGGCTTACCCCAGGCATATCCTTCGGCTCCCATGCGAAAATATCAGCATAACATTGCAAGAGCTCTATAAGGTTTGTCCGAAGAGGTTCTGGTAGCCCCGAACCAATTTTTACGGTTTTGTCAGTCTTTCCGACAATCAACTCGATCTCTTCCGTACTTCCTTCAGGAATAACCATTGGTTCCGAACTACTTTCAGTAAAGGGCTCAATCTCAATCGCCATAGTCTGTTTTTGTTTGCTGACCCCCACTCCAGAGGAAATAACGGCATTCCGATAACACCGACGAGCCAGATCCAAGTCCCCAGCTACCTCTCCAACTCCATGTGCCGTGGGGAATTTGATCTTAAAGTGAGGGATGGAAGTCACCGCTTGGAGAGCAGTCAAGGTAGGTCTTCCCAATATGGCGTTGTAAGCAGAATCTACGTGCACAACGTAAAATTTGCACATTATTTCCGTCTGCTGAGGTGCAGTACCAAAGATAACCGGAAGCTCGATTGTGCCTGCAACCTTAACTGGATCGTTGCTGAAACCATACAACGGAGCCTCCTGTCCGACTTCCATCTTCTGCCCATCGAGATGCATCCTTTGATAAGCATGGGCGTATAAAATATCTACCGAGGACCCATTGTCTACCATCATACGCTTCATATCTACTGAACCCACTTGTGCCGTGATCACTAAAGCCCCTTCATGAGGATCAATGGGTTCTGAAGGATAATCAGCATCAGTGAAGGATATGACGGTTCCTGGAAATGGCCTATCAATTTTTGGGGGAGCATCCGTTACAGTCATGACCGAATCCAAGTAAGCCCTTCTCTTCTTTCCTATCAACTTCCCCCCAGACCCACCAGTTATAACATCAACAACATGCCTGGGAGGCGGTACTGGAACAGTGGGAACCGTTTGGACAGTACGGTTAACATTTGATTGGTTATTCACGGCCACATACTGTACCAATAAGCCATCGTTAATCTTCCTTTCTACGAAATCTTTCAAATTACAACACTCGTTAGTATCATGGCCTGCAGCTTGGTGATACCCACAATACTTACGAGGATTACCCTGTCCTGTTCGGTAATTATCACGGGGTGGTTCGAAGAAAGGCTGATTTCGGATCTGGTCCAGAATTATTGATCTATCAGTGTTTAACTTGGTATAGATCTTATTCACCTTTGGGGCTGCAACAGGGGGCCGACTGTTTCCCGGTCGCCAAGAATTATTATTCTTCTTCGAATTGCCTTCCGATCTGTCATTATACCCCCCTGTCCTTCTCTGATCAACTTCAACTTTGGGAGTTACGGTCTCTTTCAATTGATCCGAGGGAGGATGTTTAAGGTTGTTCATGGCCTCTTCCACAACGATGTAGCCTTCTGCCTTATCAAAGGCTTCGGCCAAACTCTTCGGATGGTGGAACATCAATTTTTTCACCAACTTCTCGGATTTAACCAGATCCAGTCCATTCTTGAACAATCCCACTGCCTGGAGATCATTAAGGTCAGATACTTGCCCGACTGCTTCTCGAAACCTCTTAACATACTGTCCCAAGGATTCACTGGCATACTGTCGGACCTGTGCCAGAGAACCTGTGGGCTTTCCCCTTCTTCGGTTACTTCCGAAACGGGCATGAAACTTATCACAAAGTTCGGTCCACGAGGATATTGAATCTGAAGGTAGAGTTCCTAACCACTGTCTGGCATCTTTCCTCAATGTTGTAACAAAAGTATGGCACTTGGCAGCATCGGTAAAGTCATAATAGTCCATCAGACGATCGAACGCTTGACTATGGTCATAAGGATCTCCTGTCCCATCGTAACTTTCCATACGAGGAAGTTTTTTAGTAATATCCGCCTTTTCCTTGAGGATATCCGAAGAAAAAGGGGACGCCTTCTTTTCCGGAGCGTCTTTCATCTGCTGGACCTCAGTCAATTGCATACGGAGCTCTTTCAACTCCCTCACCAGAAAATCAACGCCTTCAGGCTGTGGGGAGACTTCCTTCTCAGGATCAACATTCTGCTTTTGAGAAGATCGACCTACCCCTGTCGATCTTAATGCCCTAAGGGGACTTCTCGATCTACTCCTATGTACAGTTAGGTCTTTATTGTGAGAATGATCCTGATGATAATCTCTCGCTTCAATCTCGGGCATGACCTCCCTCGATCTACTTCTTCGTCTATCACTGTCTCGACGCCGAGAACGAACAACCATCAATGCCTTCTTCGGGGCTATAGGGGTTCTGCTTCTCGACTTTCTCCTACTTCGGGAATGCTCTCTAGAAATATGTGCAGAATGCTCAGGCTCCTTGCCGTCTCGCCGTGATTCCTCCTTATGCCTACTTCGTCCCTCGGACCGGATTTGGCTGGACGCTTCGTCCCTCAATTCTGCCACCCGAAGCATCTGCTCGGCTATATCCTCTCTCTGCTTCAGTAGAACCTCCAAAGCTTTATCCGCTTCGTCCGCCATCTTCGTCAACTTGGCGGTTTTATCATCTTGACCACTTCTATGATACGTTCTGGTCGGGGAGCGTCCCGTCTGTCTTCGATCAAGATCTCGCTCTTTATCCGAACCAAAAACTAATCTTCGTCTGGCTTCATTGTGGATCTTCGGACGGAGATCTGCTGAATTATGCTTAGAAGCCGTGCTCTCGTGAGCGCTTTTAGAAGGACCCAAACGATCCTTTACCGAAATACGGGGCAGTGAAGAACTAACAGCCATCGCCTGCCCTTCTGGTGTACCCTCCCCACTCCTCATCATCTTCCGAAGCAGGTTAAGTGATTGTGATTGAAAATTTTAATGACACTAGAACTCAGCCCTTCTTCTAGCGCCAATGTTAACGCCAAGATCTTTTGCCACGTCCCAATCACGTAAGACGTCCTGATCCTGCACAGTAAACACGATAAACACCACAAGCTTGACGGCGGTTCCGTCGGGGGATAGCTCAGGCGTGAGAATTAGTATGTGTTCACAAGGTTAACAATGGAGGAATATAATGTCTAGTGTATTGAGAGATATGATAATGCTTGATTGTGTGTATGGGTGAGAGAATATGAATATATTGAATGGTATGAGAATGTACCTGTTGGAGAAAGCTTCCTCGCCAAGATATACCGCCCCTGCCTGAATTACCGTGCCAACCACTACTGTCTGACACTTCCCTGATCTGATGGGTTCTGACGACTGCGTAGGGTTTATCTATTACTTTTGGTCACTGTTTTATCCCGCCGGCCGACTATGATCCCATCCACATTAATGCATGGCAGGAACTTAGGTCAACTATAATGCTTTTTCATCATCACAGGTCAAAGATAATATATATTAAAATGTCTAATGGGTCAACATATAGATCCGACCCGATCTTATAAGGTTAAGTAAAGGTGATACAATGATTGGGCTTTATCTGCCCTATGACTTAATCAAAACAGCCCAACAACGTAATTTAATAAAAAAGCCCAATTCGTCCGGCCCATAATAGGAAAAATATCAGGACCCAACAACGTTAAACACTGACCGTCCCTTCTGGAACTTTATTTTGTTGCTATTGTTAGCCAATAGCCACCACATCTCAATATCTCATGGCTAATGACTTAGGGGCTGTTTGTTTAGAACTTAATGGGTCTGAATGGTTGAATCGGTAAGTGGCTGAATCATTAAGTGCGTTTATTTTGAAAAAAAATCGTCTGAATGGCTGAATCGGTCAGATGCGTTGGCTGAATGGTTAAGGCCGAATTTTTAGTCTGAATGGCTGAATGGTTGGCTGAATGAAGTAAAAAAATTAAAAATAATAATAAAAATAATAAAAAAATATTAACTATTATATTATGTAATATTAAATAAATTTACAACAACTTTAAATTTTTTCAGAGGGGTAAAATATTAAAAATATGTCATTCAGATCTTTAAGATATATCAGTTATCAAACAACTTTTTTCATTCAGATTCAGCTCATTCAGATTCAGCTCATTCAGATTCAGATTCAGATTCATTCAATTTTTATCAAACACCCCCTTAGATACGTTCAAATATTTGATCTCACTAGCTTTCTCATCCAAGAGAACTTTATTTATTAATTTCAATTAGTTAATTAGTAAAAAGAAATATAGCCAGAGCCGGCCCTGGGGGTGTGCGAACAGGGCAACCGCCCAGGGCCCAAAGTTAAAAGGGGCTCATTTTTTTTTATAAATTTATGTATTTATGTGTCTAAAAAAATAATAATAAAAGATTAGCGATATTATGCATTAAAAATGACATGTTAGAAAATATTAAATAGGATAGTATAATTTATGATTTTGCATCTAAAAGTGTAACAATAAAATATTTTAAATGATGTTTTGTAGTTTAGATTTCATTGGGCAACATTAAAAAAATACTCACTGTAGTTGGTAGGTTTTATTAATTAAAATCATTGAACTTTTAATTTTTTAAATTACACCACTAAACTAATTATTATTTTGAAATTGAGTCATTCTGTTAAAAAAATAAACGGACGTTAATTTTTTATCTATAAAACTAATGAATTATCCACTGTAGTTGACACATTTTACTGATTACACCATTGAATTTTTTATTTTTTAAATTACCCCATCAAACTAATTAAAATAATTATTTTAAATATTTTTAAAAATAATTATTATTTTAGGTAAAAAATATTAGAAACTTTTTTTCTTCATAAAATTAGTAGAGTTTCATAAAAAATAGATTTAAAAAAACTAAAGTGATTTTAAATTAAATTAATGTCTACTTGATTTTTTAAAATAATGACCCATTCTTAATATTATAATTTTTAAAATAAAAACTAAAAATAGAAATTAAATAAAAAATAGTAAAAGATAAATAAAAAAACTAATTCAATTTTTTCAAAAAAGAAATTAATAATTTTTATAAATAAATATTATTTTCAAGAAAAAAATTTGGAAAATTCTTCATATTTTAAAAAAATGAATAAAATTTTATAAAATATAGATTCAAAAAACATAAACTTTATTTTCAAAAGAAAAAAAAGATTTTTTTTTTAAATCAGTAAGGTTTCATAAAAATTTAATTTTTTTAAATCTATATTTTATGAAATTTTACTCATTTTATGGAAAAAATTAAAGTTTCTAATATTTTTTACTGTAAATAATAACTATTTTTAAAAATATTTAACATAATCATTTTTTAAATTAATTTAATAGGGTAATCTGAAAAATTAAAAGTTCAATAATGTAATCAATAAAACGTGCCAACTACGGTGATTAGTTTTGTAGATAAAAAATTAACGTCCGTTTATTTTTTTTAACGGAATAACCCAATTTCAAAATAATAATTAGTTTAGTGGGATAATTTAAAAAATTAAAAGTTCAATTGTGTAATCAGTAAAATTTGTCAACTACAGTGTGTATTTCATTAGTTTTATCGATTTTATTGCCCTGGGCCTTAAAAAATCCCGGACCGGCTCTGAATATAGCAATACATAAATAAAGAGAATAAATTTAAATTATATAAGTATTGCATGCAAAATTATAATTTACACCATTCAATAACATATCACGTAAATAATTTATAAAAATAATAATAAAACTTGAAATTCAATTAATTAAACAGTTTTACCATGATAAAATGATAATTACACGATATGTTTATAAAACTAAAATCTCTTAATTTACCTTATGCGGCATGTTGTTATAAGATAGTACTATAAAACAATTATATTACATGCTATTTTTATATAATTTATTCTCATAAATTATATATAATTTCATATATATATATATATATATATATATATATATATAATATTAGAACTAAATATGACTGTCAAACACAGTCGTACTTAATTAGTTTTCAAGACTGATCCTTCAAATATAACAAGCTAGCAATCTAATTTTTGTAAAGAGTAAACGTGATTACATTTCTAAGGACATTTCAACCAGTTTGGAAGTTTTCCTGATCTTTCCAGCGATCATAAACAGAAGTATGTAGCAAGATTTGTTGACTTTTCATCAGCCACAAACAAACACTATTATATACGTACGTAGCAAATGAAAAGGCTATAAATTGATCGAGTATTATCTATTGAGCATGAGAGTAATATATCTCAACTTAGCTATATATATATATATATATATATATGGATTTTAATCCGTAGTAAACGGTTGCCATAGGCACTGTTCAGCAACCAAGTTTACATCAGTTAATCCATACACTTGATGGATGAGATTGGTCAAATTTTCTCCATGCCGCTACAGCTTGTAGCAGCAGTCCACATCTCCCAATCCGTGCTAGCAATTTACGTTACTGCCCCTAATAATTTAATACATGTTTCCCGCTACAGGCTGTGGCGACATTATTTTTATGTATACATAATATAAAAATAAAAGATAATGTAAAGATACATAATGTAAAAAAAATAGATAATATAAAGATATGTCTGAATAAAAGATAAATTTATTTTTATGTATACATAATGTAATAATAAGAAAGGTTTGAATAAAAGATAAATTTATTTTATTATAAAAGATAAATTTATTTTATTATAAAAGATAAATTTATTTTTATGTATAAATAATTTATAATATTATGAAAATTGTAAATTATTTGAAAGTATTAATTAAATCATAAATTTATATTTTGAAAAATTAAAAATGAATTACATGAATTTTAAATCTAAAAATAATTTATATAAATTTTATAATTCAAACTTATCTTATTTTTGGGATAGATAGAGGGTGTACCCATGTATACATAATATAAAAATAAGATAAGTTTGAATACATGGGTATACATAAAAATAAATTTATCTTTTATAATAAAATAAATTTATCTTTTATTCAAACTTATCTTATTTTTACATTATGTATAGATAAAAATAAATTTATCTTTTATTCAGACTTATCTTTACATTATCTTTTATTTTTACATTATATATCTTTACATTATCTATTATTTTTACATTATATACGTATACATAAAAATAAACTCATCTTTACATTATCTTACCAAATAAATTGTATCCTTAATATGGGAGAGAGTCACTGCCACCTCAGCGTGGATTAAAACCCTATATATATAGAGCTCTCTCTTATTCCAGATAAAATGTTACTAATATATTTTCCCGATTAAGTTAGTTTGTTATACACCCCTCAAATACATTCAAATGGAAAGAAAATATTCTCTTCTTCAAATCCATCCCCCAACTTATGGAAACCTAATTACTGTTCTAAGTATTGATGGAGGTGGTATTAGAGGTCTCATTCCTGCCACAATTCTTGATTTTCTTGAATCTCAACTTCAGGTATATTATACTATCTAAAAGATATGGATTATGTATGAATAACTTGTTATATATATAACAAGTTATATATATATATATATATATATATATATATATATATATATATATATATATATATACTTCAAATGCATGCTCTGATCATTTTCTAATTACTAATTTTTTTGGAACCAATTAAATTTGGATGATTATATGTGGGATAGGAGTTAGATGGTGAAGATGCAAGACTTGCAGATTACTTTGATATAATTGGGGGCACCAGTACCGGCGGTCTTGTGACTGCCATGCTAACTGTCCCGGATGAAAACAAGCGTCCACTTTTCGCCGCCAAAGATATCAAGCCTTTTTATCTCGAGCACTGTCCAAAAATATTTCCTCAGGACAAGTAATCTCTAATTCTTCGCATACTTTTGTTGTATTTACTTCCCATAAATTTATGAATATAATTACGCCATGAATGAACGAATGAAGTACTCAGTTTGTTCCGAAATTAGATAAATATATACTTTCAAAATGACGACTTTCACATATATATCTTTATTGTTTGTTGGAAAAAAGGCCCTGATAGCATAATCATATTCAATCTAACCTATAAGATAAGTAAATGACATGTTATGAAATTTATATCACCAAATATGAGAAAGTATAAAAATGTCTAATTTTGGAAAAGAGGGCTTGGTACGCATCTTATGGGAAGTGGTTAGTATGAAGTTTATTTTGGGATAAGTTGGTCAATTGACCAATAGAATACTGACACGCAAGCGAAGTTGTATGTGTGTCAGTATTCTATTGGTCAATTGACCAACTTACCAAAAAAATAACTTCATGCTAACCGGATCCCATCTTATGCCTGTCAGTAATTATGTTAATTTACCCATTGTTATTATGATTTACTCTGTAATTATTAATAAGGATGAGTTAAAATGAATGAGTTTAAACATGTAGAACTAACCATTGACTTCTTGAGGTCAACCTCGTTTAGGAGTTAAACCATTGATGAGTTGAGTCGGATTTTAAATAAGTTTAAAATTTAATATGCAAATTTAAATTAACCATTGAGTAAACAAGTTTAAAATTTAATATTCAAATTCAAAGTTAGAGTTCGAGTCGGGCTTAAGAGAATGGAGCCTAATCCAGCCTGTTTAATATTTTATCAAAAAAAAATTGAGTAAGTTAATTAATAAGATGTTAAACGAGTTATGTATTGTTTGTTTAGGACTGAATACATCTGAATGGCTGGATAACTGAATCGGTCAGCCATTAAGTGCATTTGTTTTGGAAAAAAATCATCTGAATGGTTGAATCGATCAGATGATTTAGCTGAATGGTTAAGTCAGATTTTTTTGGCTGAATGAGCAGCTGGATAAACTTAAAAAAATTAATAAATTAATACAAAATATTAACTATTATATTAAGTAATATTAAATAAATTTACAACAACTGAATTTTTTAGAGGGGTAAAATAATAAAATTTTGTCATTCAGATGTTTCAGACATGTTAATTATCAAACAACTTTTTTCATTTAGATTCATTTAATTTTTATCAAATACCCCTTTAGACTTGCTTAGCTCAGGCTCAAATAAATTAGGCTTAAATCAAACACCACATTATTTAAATTTGATTCGTTTATATAACGAGTTACAGATAACGCCCGCAGTTATGTCCAACACTCTTATACTTGGATAAGTTTCAATATGAGAATGAGTCGATGACTAATGGTTCTAGGGCCACAAATGTGCTTTGTGGAAGTAAGTTAAGGGGCCGACCAAATGCCACAAATGTGCTTCAAGTTCCCCTACCTGCTTTTGGGTGATTTACGTTAAAGGAATTTAATTATATCAACTTTTAAGCCTTAAAATATCTCAAGTTAAACCATTGATGAGAATGACTAATGGTTGTAGGACTACAAATGTGCTTTGTGGAAGTAAGTTAAAGGGTCGGCCAAGGGCCACAAACGTGCTTCAAGTTCTGCTACCTGCGCTTTTCGGCTATTTACGTATATAGTTTGCGGTATTTATTGTTGTATTTACTAAAATTAAAGGAATTTATTTATATCAACTTTTAAGCCTGAAAATATCTTAAGTTGATTTCAGATTTGGTGGAGTATTTTTATTTTGGATGACTAATAAATCATGTAATTGAGCTAATAAACAAGGATTTGGGTTTCAGTAGCAGGGGTATGTTTGGTTTGGTGAGGAAAGCAGTGAAGATATTTTCAGGACCCAAGTATGATGGGCGTCACCTTCATAATGTTGTGAGGGAAAAGCTAAGAGAGACTCGGTTGCATCAAACCTTGACTAATGTGGTCATTCCTACTTTTGATATCAAGCATTTGCAGCCCACCATTTTCTCTACTTATGAGGTAATCACTCCAATATATTAATAGCCTTAATCTATTTAATTTAAGTGCAATTAAAAGATTAACTAAAAGTAATAGTATTTATTATTAATTATGAATTTTAGAATTTCTTAAATCGGCTTAATTAAAATGTCAAAATCATGTATTTGTGTGCAGGCGAAGAAGTGCCCTGGTTTTGATGCTCGACTATCTGATATATGCATTAGCACTTCTGCAGCTCCAACATACCTGCCTGCCTATCATTTCAAAAACCATGATAACCAAGGAAATGTTCACGAATTTAATCTAATTGACGGTGGTGTTGTAGCTAATAATCCGGTATAAATTAATATTTATTTATTCAAAAGTTTGATTGATTGTTTTTAAGCCTATATATAATATTTTAATTAATTTGGTATGTATGTATGTATTTTCAGGCCTTGGTTGCCATGACTGAAGTGACAAAACAGATTTTTGATAGAAATCCTGATTTCTTCCCAATTAAGCCTGTGGATTATGGACGTTTTCTAATAATTTCTTTAGGCACCGGCTCCGCAAAGGTTGAACAAAAATATAATGCTAAAATGGCAAGCAGATGGGGTGTTTTGGGATGGTTGATTCATCAAGGTTCCACTCCAATAGTGGATGTGTTTACTCAAGCAAGTGGAGATATGGTTGATTATCATTTATCGGTCGTTACTCAAGCTCTTCATTGTGAACAAAACTACCTCCGAATTCAGGTAAATCATTAAATCAAACTCAATATGAATCCTTCGCCATCGGGGTTGGGTTCCGCACCCAAAAATCATGACACACTATTCTATATATTGATATTATTCTATTGGTATATGTAGAGTTGATCGATATATAATTTCTTTCATCATCTATTTCATTCATTCAATTCAAACTCATGCAGCATAAAGGATTATATATATACTTATCGAGCTATATATATATATATATATATATATATATATATATATATATATATATTGTATTGTAGGAGGACACATTAACAGGGATAGATTCATCGGTGGATATTTCAACAAATAAGAACTTGGAAAAGCTGGTGGAAATTGGTGAAAATTTGTTGAAGAAACCAGTTTCTAGGGTAAATTTAGATAATGGTGTGTATGAACCGGTAGAAAATGGTGGCACAAATGAAGAAGCCTTGAAAAGGTACAAAATTGATCTTAACTAATTAATTTTCAGTTATTATTATTATTATTATTATTATTATTATTATTATTATTATATATATGTATGTATGTAGTAACATGCAAGCATGCATGTCCAAATAAATTAAATCCTAGCTACTTGTTTAATTTACAGGTTTGCGAAATTACTGTCACATGAAAGGAGATTGCGCGAGTTAAGATCTCCACACACCAACAAAGGCTTAAACTTGAACGATCATCACTTACCTATATGTTACTAGACAATTATGACATTGGCTAATGGCTTGAAATTATGCTACAAATTCATATATTATTTATTCGTTTTTTTTGTTAATTTGTCGTCTAATATTATTGTTATTTTATTTTATCCGAATTCTTGTTCGTGCAAATGTTATTATAAGTGTTAATTCATCATGTTAATTACTTATTCGGATACATTAAAAACCAATCGCAAAATATGCGATCTTATTTTTTTCAACTATCAGTGCAAGTCAATTTCAGTTTTTCTCCCTTATAAGTTTCAACTTTAATATCATCTTTATTCAAGTTATAAATTTCTTATTCTTCTCTTTTCTATTAGTTCTAATTGTTGAATAAAATTATACAGGAACGTATTATTGCATAGAATAAAATAAAATCAATAATAATAATATTAAGTACTTACATGAATTGAAAGAAGTCATCTTGTATGTATCACCCTTTCGCTGCACTTAAGGATGAAGATCTTCAATTGTCTCTCTCAATCTTATGATGGAGGTGTAGGTGTGTATAAAGTTCTTGAAACGATAATTGGGACCAAACCCTAACTGTTTTATTTATAGAATAGCTAAGGGTCAAAATCGTCCATCAAGATTATGAAACCCTAGGGCCCATTATGCCAAATACTATTAGGAATATTATTTAGGGTAATTTACAGTTTATATTACATTTTAAAAAGTAATTACAACAATAGTGCCCTCATAAAATTATTACACAACTAATACACTTCCATATTTATTTACAATAATAGTTCAATTCGGTTTCCTTAATTTAGGTAATTACTATTCAATTAGAATTCCTTAATTTATGGCTTCTTCTCTCTCCTCATCTATAACAATTGCTTCTTCTTCGCTATTTTGATTCTCCCTCCCGTACTTGGCTCTGTAATGCCAATTCTGGGCTTCCGTTGCCACCTGCTTTATTCTCTCTACCAGTTCCTTGTTCTTGCGATTTATGTTCTCTATTTCGAAATCTTTCTCATGCAACTTTTTACCAACAGTTTTCTCAATAGCTGTCAGAAAAGTAGCCATGTGCCGATGCTTAATGTCCTTTAAACCTTTTACTAGATTTTCCTCCTGTTTTAAAGGGCATTCAGGTTAACTTAGGCTGCAAAGAATAACACGCAAAAGTATCTCGAGCACCGTTTATTAGAAAAAATTCATGACCATTTTTTAGTCATGCATGGCCCGTCCGGCTTGGATTTTAGTCAGCCGTTGTCAAATGATTCGTCCATTTGGGGAACTTCTTTTCTTGAATTACCCGAATTTTTTAATGTCACTGCGTCACCCGAATTCAACGTTTTTTCATAATACAGTTGGTAGCCAAACCTTTATACTAAGGTAACCAATTCTGTTTTATTAAGTTTCCAATTTATTTTGCATGTAATATAGTTGGTAGCCAAACCTTCATGCAGTTGGTTGCCAAACTTTCAGACCAAGGTAACTAATTCATACTGTAGGTGTGAAAATAGATTGATTATCTTGGTATAAAAGTTTGGTTACCTTGGTATAAAAGTTTGGTTACTAATTCAGTTTTATTAAGTTACCAATTTCGTTTGAATGTGATGGAGTTGGTAGCCAAACCATTCATACAAAGGTAACCATTTTATTATTTATGAGTAACAAAATAGTTATAAAAAAAATTTCAGAACATAATAGTTTCATTTATTTATTTTTAAACTTTTTGTAGGGTGAATCTTCTTCTTATTCTCATTGGCATTTTGAACAACGGAGATTCGCGGCAGTGTAGCGGCGGAGTATGTGAGGTGTAGCGGCGGACTATTATTTCAAAGTGTATGTGAGGGAGATGAAGATTTGAATTTAAATATTTAAGTATGATTTATTATTTTGAATTTGAATTTAACTGATAAAATAAGTGGAGTAGTTTTCTCCTTGATTTTAGGGATTTCTTTTTTTGTTGGATTGGATATACTGATGTGTATTGCATTATTTTTGGCATTATTATTCAGTAGTTTACTGTTATTAAAATAATTTAGTTGGTGCACTATTGTTGTAGTTATTTTATTTTTGTTGTATACTTATGTAAAGAACCCTATTATTTATAGGTCACACAATTAATTACCAAACCCATAAATAAAGTGATTAAATTAATACAATATGTAAGCCCAATAATTACATAAATAGTATAAGCCACATAAGGAATAAAATATTCTAACATTCTTCCACTTGACCAAAATACTATTTATATACAAAACATAATACTTACAATCATTAATTTGGCCAAGTATTAATTTAATATCTACATCTTGTTCAAATAAAAATACCAATGCGAATTAATACAATCTTTGTGTCACTATTAACACAAGATCCCCATTAATTACTCAATTAGTATTTTTATTAAAACAAAGATTAACATTAAGCATATCAAGTATGAATAGAGTTTACATAAGTGGTAATAGATTAAACTCATTCATATGGTCCAAAACATAACTGTACCGTTTGCTCACAAGTTCTCAAGTGTGCACAATAAAGAGAATAGCAAACCATAAACATAATGTGAAGTTCAAAACAACGAGCTCAAAATTGTTGTCTTACATCAAAATAACTTACTAATTAAGACTACCTGTTAAACCCATGCTGACAACATGCTCAAAAAAGAGCTTGGGTGGTAAGCCTTTCGTAAGTGGATCCGCTAACATATCATGTGTACTAATATATTTAATGACAAAGTTTTGATCTTCAACTCTTTCCCTGACAAATAAGTACATAGTGTCGAGGTATAGTTCAGCACCACTCGAAATGGTGTTGTTGGATATCATAAAATACTTTCAATGGCCTCGAAATGAAATCTACAACCTTAAGTCCTGAAATAGGATTCCTTAATAATATGGCGTGACAAGTAGCATGATAACAAGCCACATATTCTGCCATCATCGTGGAAGTGATAGTTAACTCATGCTTATGAGTTCTCCACGAAATAGGGTCTCTTGAAAGCATAAAGATGTACCATGATGTAGATTTCTTTTCGTCTTTACACTTAACAAAATCAGAATCAGGATAACCAACAACTTCAAGGTTATCTGTTTTTCTAAATGTAAGCATACTATCTTTAATACCCTGTAAGTAGCGTACATAAGACTCCCAACCACAGAAGTATAGAGAATAAGATTCATTTGATCACATTCAAGTGTATTCTTAGGACATTGATATGAGCCAAATTTGTCACCCTTAACAATAGGTGCGACAATAGGGGAGCAATTTTACATGTTATACTTGTTAAGAACTCTGTCAATATAAGCTCTTTGGGACAATCCTAATATCCCACAACACCTATCTTGATGAATTTCAATACCTATAACACACTACAAGAAAAAAGCATTATTTTTGACTGAAATAAGGCGACTGAACACCTTCCATCGGTGTTAAGATAAGATCGATTGAATATTCAGTCGATTATAAGTCGGTCAACGTTACGGTATCCTCAACGGAAATCCGTTGGTATTAAGCTCTCCGCCCTGGCGCGAAGGTTTCCTGCCAGTGCAAATATAAAGTTGACCAAATATGTGGTATCCTCGACTGAATAGTTCGTCAGAATTAGCCTATGGTCGACAAACATAACCTCAACGGAATTCCGTCGAGAATAAGCATTAAAAACCTAATCAGATTCTTTTCTCAAGCGCCTCCTCGTCCCTCACTCTCTCTCAGCTCACACACTCTCTCTCGCAACAGCTCTCTCTCTCTCTCAGCAGCTCTCTCATTCACTCTCTCACACTAAAACTCCCTCATCTCACTCCACCCACACCAACACCTTGCCGTATTCCAACCTCGCCTCTGACGCATCTCTGACGACCACCATCTCTGATGACAATGCCTTCGACAACCATCGCCTCCGACCACCATCTTTGGCCCTCCGGCTCTCTTTCCCTCCTCATTTCTCCTATTGTAATTCAAGATTCAAAGTATATACTAAAATTCTGATTTTTTTCAGCTATGGTTCATATTTGTTATACTGATTTTGACTGGAATTGTTTTAATAAGTTACAATTGCATCTGATTTGGTGTCATGTGTTAATATATATAATAATCTGGAGTTATAGGGTTTAATAAGTTACAATTGCATGCATCTGATTTGGTAAGTTTCGTAGTATAATTTTGGGTCAGCAGTACATGCAATTGGTTCTGATTTGTATCTGATTTAGTTCTGTTTGGCCAGTGAATTTGATGTATCTGAATTTGGTTTAATGTTATAGCATATCATTTTTATGCCTTTTGTTGCCAAAGGAAGTGAAATGCACTATGATAAACTTATAATATGTAGTGTTTTGATTTCTAACTTTTCCAGCATTGTGAATTTTAATTTGTGAATAACCTGAAGACTTCTCTTATATTGGTTTTGAATATTAATTCCGACGAAATTTCCAACTGAATTCTGTGGAATTTATAGATGGTAATAAATAAATATTTAATTAACTATATAAAAGACAATTAGGACTTAGTTTTCTACTAAAACTAAATAGTAATACTAGAAAACTTAAATAAATTTAAAATAAAATAAGTTTAATAACATAAAATAAATTTAATAAAATAAAATAAAATAACTTTATTATTTAATATAATATAATTAATGTGGGCCTATGTTCAAAATTAGGGTTCACATGACCTAATTAAATTAAATGCACAATTAGGGTTCCACGATGTCATTAAATGCGCAAATTAGGGTTCGCATAACTTAATTAAATAAAGACAGAGAATTCAGAAATAAAGGTGTTAGACTCGGGAGAAGCCTCCACATGTCCCGAGGCAGAAGGCTCGTGGAGGCGACTCGTTTTGGGAATTGATTGATGGATTGGATTGGTGGCTAGAAGGACAGGGCGATATGGGCATTATTCTAATGACTAAAGGGTATTTTTGGAATTTTCCTGAAGACATATGGCTGGCAAGTGATTACTTAAATTCCAAGAAGCTTTATAAATACCCCTTCCATTCTATGAAGGAAGGGGACCTCTCTTCAGACTCAAGACTTGGACTCTTGGAAGATCAAAGAACTCTTTTTGATGACTTAAAGCTTGGATATTCCATAAAAAAAAAATACTAAAAGGGTTTTTTGACATTCTCTCAACTAGAAGGACTCAAGAAGAAGGCTCTTGGAATCCCAATAACCCTAACACGGTTTTCGGATTCTAGGGGTTCTGCCACACGTCATTGGAGTAATCACACACCTATCATTCTCTCCTCTTCAATCAATCAATCAATTATTTCTCTCCTCCTCAGCCAACACGAAATCCTAAACAAGCAAGGTGCTATTTCCTTGCCCACATTTATTTGGCGACTCTGCTGGTGAGGTGTAGGATTCGTGAATGGTATGCCTGTAAGACCCCAAATTTTGTGAATAAAGATTAATTTTCTCAAAATATTTTTTTTGTATTATGGTGTGGATTTGATATAATGTTATAGCTGTGGTAATATTTATAAATTTTGCAAAGTATGCAAGTTGTTATATAATATTCGATTGGTCGGGGAATATTCTTTTTAACAGGGAATATTCGTGCGACGACACAATTATTAGTGGATCCCACAACGACATTATTGTCAGAATGAGAAAACGATAGAAATATCTTTTTATAAAATAACGGCGGAAGTTTTACCGATAACTGTTGAAATAAATGGTGGTAAAAGTACAGCAATACACGTGGTTATATAGTAGCACACGATATTGATTATTGATGCTTACGTGAGAAGTCACTCAGTTTTATTAAATTATTGTTATAGTAATTGCTGCATATCATCTCACGTTATTCGATTCAATTATTGTCATAATATTTTATATTATTAAATCAATAATTGAGATGACAAGTTATTCATATTATTATCTGCATAATTAACAATGTCTAGAAAGTTCTGTCGAGGAAAGGAGTTTGGCCACCTAAATGCGCGCCAATAGGGAGAAATCCTTATCGGAAAGCCCCCTCTTTTTTGGGAACGATCTGGTTGTTAATATTTCGATTTATAATAACGATGAATAAATGTTGTTAAAAATATTGAGGTGATTTTTATGAAATTTTGTTGTAATTTTGGCGTATTGTTTGAACCTCCATTTACTCATTTTTCAAAATAATCGGTAGAAATTTATTCTTTATAATAAAGGTGGGGGCCACGTGTGGGGCCCACGTGTGGAAGAAATAATTTTGGAAATGGGGGGAGGAAAGAGTTTACGTATAGGGGAGGGGAGATATATATATATATATATATATATATATATATATATATATATATATATATATATATAATGAGTATGGTGGTGGGAGAAAAGGATAGGTGAAAGTGATGTGTGTGTGAGTAGAAAGTGGTGGAAAAAGAGTGAGTGATAGGTAAAAGAAATGTGGTGGTGGAAAGAAAAAGAAGAAGAGAAAATGTGTGTGATAGTGATATGTGTGTGAGTGATAGTGAAATGTGTGTGAGAGTGTAAGATGAGTGTGGTGAAAGTGATGTGTGTGTGTGGTGGAAGATTTGTGTTGGTGGGGGGAATGAAAATAAAGGAAAAAAACGGGGTGGGGGATAGATGACTTGTAAGGGAGGGAGTGTATATATTATATAATTGTGTGAGGTGTGTGTGTGTATCTGAGGTGTGTGTGGTGGTGGTGAGTTATATGTATACATATATATGATTAATGACATGCCGTACAAGGCATGATATATATATATATATATATATATTATCTTTATTTAAAGTTTTGTTTTATTATAATATTTTATTGCAAAGTAATAAATAATAAATCAAATTTTTAGAAAATTTCGTCGGCTGAATTCGCCAGTGAATTCGTTCAAATCTTTACTGTACAGTCCGTGATTTCAAAATTCAAATAGTATCCTTTCCATTCTCCTATAAATAGGATGCTTAGTTAGAATTGAAAATCGCACCAGAATCAGAGAATTCTTCTTCTATAATCTTGACCATATTTCTTTAGAGTTTTAAGAAGTTTTGAGCGTAGAAAACAGTGAAAGTTTTCTTCAAGAATATATCCGCTATACCAGTTGGAATACTTTTCTTTTTAAAGTAAGGAGTATTATTTATTTCATATTCTGAAGAGATAATATTTTTCGTATTCGTATGAATATTATTTCGTTCAATATTCGCAAGAAATATTATTTTCATTTAATATTCGTTAGGATTATTATATCCGTTCAATATTCAAAATGAATATTATTTTCGTTTAATATTCATAAGGAATATTATTTTTATTCAGTATTCGTAAGAAATAATATTTTCTTCTATACTCTGTAGTATGTAAGTAATATTATTTCATTTCAGATTTCGAATTCTGTATTCGTTTTGTTAAAGTTTTGGCTTCTATACTCCATGAAATTAGTAGAATATCCTTGATATTTGCGGTTCATCCAGTATCTTTTCATGAAAATATTATTTTGAGCATTCTTGATAAGTTTAACTTTTTCATGCCGGAGTACTGTTCACGGGGTTACTATTCCTGAAGTACTATTCACGAGGGTACTATTCACTCAGGTACTATTCACCTAGGGCACTATTCATGACAAAAATTGATTTCTTTATGGTCCAAATCATTTTTGATATAATATTATTCTTAAATTTTACTCCACAAAGCAGTATCATGTTGACAATTTGAACGTTATTGAATTCTGGATAAATTAAATTGTTAAAGTCTTTAAAATTTATCTTTGATCTCATTTGATTGAATTATTATATCATTGTCATCATCCTCATGCTTATATTGTTATAAAGTCATCTTTGGCCCGTAGTGCATAGATGGACTTGGTATCATTATGACCAGGGATTAATCGCTATAATCATGACCGTAATATTACAAATGATGTGGTAAAAATCCTCATTGACCCGTAGTGCATTGATGGACAGTTTTTGGTATGATCATGACCATGGGTTTTCTTCGGCCAAGAGTGCAAAGATGAATTTTTTTATGGCATGATCATGACTGTTGATGAAAACACGATTATCCTTGGCCCGTAGTGCATGGATAATTCATGGTCGTGATACTAAAGAATATCATTGACCCATAGTGCAGGGATGATTCGATGATGTGGATTATTTATTAAGCTGAGTCTCAGCGATAAAATTGATGATAAACTTTTTAAATCATAGAAGATAGTAGATATCATGCTCTGCTTGACTCTTCTAATGGATTGCCTATTCCGCTGCAGTTGTTGATCTAAAACTTGTTGTCTATTATATTCTATCACACTACAAGAAAACCAGTCATTACCAACGGGCACTGCTGTCGACTATGACTACAGTGTCGTCGGCATTGAGGTCATTGGTGACGGCATATGCCGTCTGAAAACCCGTCGCCTCACAGGTTGTCGTCCTTGGCTCCCGTCGCCAGCCGTCAGCATTGTTGTCATTACCGACGGGTTTCATTGGCGACGGTATAATGGCAATACTGACGGCTATAACGACGGCAAAGACCCTATAAAATTTTTGAGGAAAAACTCATTGCCGACGGCATAACCGTCGGCAATGCCTTTCTAGACGTCGGCAATGACCTTTAACCCATGTCTGTCGCTAGATGTCATTGGCGACGACAATGCCGTCTCTATTACCCCCGTCGGCAATGACTACATATATTTTGAATTTCAAAATTTCCCTGTTCATTTACAAATATACACCTGTTATAAACTAATAACAACCATCAAATAACAACTATACCTATTATAAACTAGTAATCCAAATCAAATATATAGATAAAAAATATAATGGCCGTCGGTACAACTTAAAAACTGTATAAATACATACATGAAACTCAGAATATAACATAAACTAAACTAACTAGAACCCTTCGCCTGTCTCTATGTTATCGAGTCGGCGGTCATCACCCTGAACTGGAGGAGGCTGCTCATCATCAACTCGACCGTCATCGCCCTGTACTGGAGGAGGCTGCTCGTCATCAACTCAACGGTTATCACCCTGTACTAGAGGAGGCTGCTCGTCATCAGCTCAGCGATCATCACCAATGCCGCCACCTCTACCTCCACGAGTCTGGTCAAAAAGACCATACAAAATTAAAATATTAATAACAAAATCAAAATGAAAACATATTTACATTATTTTAGTTTGTGTTCTTCAAGTTAGGCGGACGTGACTTGAACTCAGGCTTTGTATATTTGAATCACGTCACGTCAGTTGTAACACGTGTCTATTGCCTATGCGGTGTTATTGCCTATATTCACGAGTCAACTAGACGATCGGGGCGGGTTTTGGGCTCTTTTTCAGCTTTTTGCCTAACTATTGGCGGGTTTTGCAAATTAGGACTTAACTCGGGCTCCGTATATCGGAATTGAGTCTCGTAAGTTGTAACGCATGTCTATTGCCTATGCGGTGCTATTGCCTATGTTCGCGTGTCAACTGGACGATCGGGGCGGGTTTTGGGCTCTTTTTTGGCTTTTTGCCTAATTATTGGTGGGTTTTGCAAACTGGGACTTATCTCGGGCTCCGTATATCGAAATCGAGCCCCGTAAGTTAAAACGCGTGTCTATTGCCCATGCAGTGTAATTGCCTATATTCGCGTGTCAACTGGACAATCGGGGCAGGTTTTGGGCTCTTTTTTGGCTTTTTGCCTAATTATTGGCGGGTTTTGCAAACTGGAACTTAACTCGGTCTGCGTATATCAAAATTGAGTCCCGTAAATTATAACACGTGTATAATACCTACGCGGTGCTATATGTATATTTTCGTGGCCTTTGGACGGTCGAGGCGGGTTTTGGGCTCTTTTTTGGGCTTTTTGCCTAACAGTTAGCGAGTTTTGCAAACTGGGACTTAACTCGGTCTCCATATGTCGGAATCAAGTCTCGTAAGTTTCAATGGGTGTCTAATACCTACTCGGTACTATGTGTGTGTTTGCCTGGCGTTCGGACGACCGAGGCGGGTTTTAACCTATTTTTCGACTTTTTGTCTATGTGTTGACGAGTTTTTCAAACTGGGCGATAACTTGGATTTCGTATATCGGAATCTAGTCCCGTAAGTTCTAACATGTGTCTAATACCTACTCGGTACTATGTGTGTATTTGTATGGCGTTCGGAAGATCGAGGTGGGTTTTGACCTATTTTTTGGCTTTTTGCCTAAGTGTTGGCGAGTTTTATAAACTGGGCGATAACTCGGATTCCATATATCGAAATCAAGTCTTATAAGTTCTAACACGTGTCTAATAACTACTTGGTGTTATGTGTGTGTTTGCGTGGCGTTCGGACGACCGAGACGGGTTTTGACCTGTTTTTTGATTTTTTGCCTAAGTATTGGCGAGTTTTACAAACTGGATGATAACTCGGATTCCATACATCGGAATCGAGTCCCGTAAGTTCTAATGCGTGTCTAATATCTACTCGGTGCTATGTGTGTATTTGTGTGGCGTTCGAACGACCGAGGCAGGTTTTGACCTATTTTTCGGCTTTTTGCCTAAGTGTTGGCGAGTTTTACAAACTGGGCGATAACTCGAATTCTGTATATCGGAATCGAGTCTCGTAAGTTTTAACGCGTGTCTAATACCTACTCGGTTCTATGTGTGTGTTTGCGTGGCATTCGGACGACCGAGGTGGGTTTTGATCTATTTTTCGGCTATTTGTCTAAGTTTTCACAAGTTAGGCAGACGGGACTCGAACTCGGGCTCCGTTTGTCAGAATTGAGACCCGTCAGTTGTAACGCGTGTCTATTGCCTATTCCTAGGCATGTTAACTAGTTATTTGATAGTTTATATAATTAATAAATTATAAATAAGGAAATACATCAATAATAAGTTTTACCTGTCGAATATTTGGAGGAAAGATGTTGGCCAAGACAACTGCACATACACGGATGGCCTCCTCCCGGACTACACCCATGAGGTCATCAACTACAGCTGCAGGATCTATGCAACCGTGGACAACCTTCTGAGCAAGCTGGTAGATCCGCTCGCAGTGATGGTGCGCCTGACTGCACGACAATGCTCGCCATGCAGCCCTCTTTGATCCGCCTGAAGAAGTCGTTAGATAATGAAGGGTTGACGCCTGATCCACTTGCACCACTACCTCCGGTGGGTGGGCAAAGTCAAGATCTCATAGCAGGGACTATAGTGTAGGCTGGGACACAGGGGATGCCCACAACTCTTCCCTTCTTCGGCCCCCCTATAGCCTGCAGCCAGTCCTCCATCTCCTCGTTGTCACGCTCAGCATCAGCCACTGGAGTGTCACCTCTCTGGGTGCTCCGAACCACAGAAAGGTCCTCGAACCGTGTCTGAAAAAACACAAAAATAGGTGAAATGCAAGTATTACACAAAAAATTCAAAAGAATTTCAAAGCCATCAAATACATACTAAATGAAATAATTAAATTACTTACCAAAATGCGCTCTGCCTCAGGTGAGATATACCCACCGTCACTTTTCTTCTGGTGAGCGTGCCACCAAAACTTGAGGCGGGAAGGTCGGTGCTTTAGACTATCCTCAAGTCTCTCCCTGTAGAGGTCATAGGACTGACTCCCAGTGCAGTGTGGGAGATGACTTTGTTGTTGGGCAGCTGTACGCTGTGCTGACATCTTTTTGAATGCCTCGCCCTCCCAAATATCGCACATCTGCTCCCACACCGCAGCACCAATGAAATCTGGCCAGACATCTCTAAGTGTATATCCATCAGCCATCTTGGTCTGGGCCTTCTTCTTCCAATCGTAGACCCACTTGTGCCAATTCATCTCGAGATACTTCCCGAGAATAGTCATCCCATGGGCTTCCTGCCCGTCCTCGAAGTGATAATATCTCTGCAGTACAACATATGAATATCAGCAGTTACTTAGTAGACAACATAAATCAAATCGGTAAATAAATATTCAAAAGTACAAATTAAAACTAACATATGAATGAATGACTTCTTACCCTAAACTCAACAATAATAAGCCCACGTGTGCGGTCATCCACATCTGCCCACATCATCCATGGGCTGAAGAATCGGTTGCGGACGATCCCAAGCAACGTGTTCCTTGGCGTCTTGTCAAGGATACTAAAATTGAAATTATTAAATTTCCAAATTACAAAGAATATATAAGAACTAAATTATTAATACAAACGTAATGTATATATTATATAGTA
The DNA here is from genome assembly GCA_020205505.1 of Panax japonicus. Taxonomy (NCBI): domain Eukaryota; kingdom Viridiplantae; phylum Streptophyta; class Magnoliopsida; order Apiales; family Araliaceae; genus Panax; species Panax japonicus. The sequence continues at coordinate 35,495,195 of CM035094.1, read as the reverse complement.
GTCCCGACCCGGCATATAAGCGGCGCCTGGGGGCGGGGGGATTCCCTAGCAATCCACGTGCTAGTCCCCGCGAAGGCCTACGTATCACCGATGTAGTGAAATACAACAATATTTATATAAACGAATATAATGTCAATATTATATAAAATTAAAAACAATAAGATGTATAACAACAAAATATGTAATTATACATGATGATCCGGCCTGATCATCACCAGCACTACCTCCATGGCCCCCATGGCCTGAACTACCAGTACGCCCACCACGATCGCCGTGTGGTGTACATGCCGTATATGTATATATACTGTCAAATCATCATCAAGAAGATAATATGTGGATACAACTAAAAGGATACAAACACAAATATCAAAATCATCATGCACGTACAACTAAAAGGATACAATATGCAGATATAACTAAAAGGAAACAACTATGACATTTGAATACAACTAAAAGGATTTAACATGTAGATACAACTAAAAGGATACAACATGTGTTTGTTCTTTTATTTTATTTTTATTTTATTTATTTATTGTTTTTTATAGGCTTAAATATAAAAAATGGCAACAAAGTCACGATCATTTATGCCCCAAAGTCACCGTGTTTGCTCTATTCCCGCCTATTATACAAAAATGGCGACTCTTTGTTTTCCTCTTCCACTTTCATTTTCCATCATAAAAATTCAGAATATTCAGATTCTCTCTCTTCTTCTCCATCAAATCAATTCATCAGAACCTCAATTTTCACTCTTTTAGTCAAAAAAAGAACAAGAGCACAAGAAGATATTTACTTGGTAAAGCTTTGTGAAAAGATGAAGAGGGATAGAGAGGAGATATCAAAATCTAAAAACAGTGAGAAAAAAGGGAGATCAAGTCATTCTTTGACGAACTCCTCCTCTTCACTGTTGAATACAACTAAAAGGATACAACATGCAGATATAACTAAAAGGAGACAACTATTACATTTGAATATAACTAAAAGGACATAAAGAGTACATACTCCTAATCATTTATATCATCAAAGCCATCAATATCAGAATCATCATCTTCGAGCAGTAGATCTTCACTATCGTTTTCATCACCATCTTCGCCATCATCAACGATTTCTTCAATTATATCTACCTCCTCAGCAACATCATTGTCACTTTCGACAACGACAACATCATCCTCTTCTTCACTAGACTCACTAATAATTGTAACATCAGCAGGTGTGACACTAGTAGACTTGACTTGTAAAGGTTCATCGTCTGGACGAGGAGTTGTGCCTTGAAAACCACGGGATTTTGTGGTTATAACTGCATGCCATGGGCATGCAGTAGTCTTAACACTCCGCGATAGTACACCTATGTTGCTTGACTTGCTAAAATAAAAGGCGCGTCCATACCAGTTATCAGTCTTAGTTTTGACTTAACGTTAACAGTCACCCGGCCTGATTTTTTTATCTACTTTAACTCCATTCTCAACATCAAACCTATGACAATTGAAGCAAACTAATTCTTTATGACCCCAATAATTGAGAATGACAACTTCTAGCAATCGTCCATACCAGTAATCCCAAATGTTATCGTAGCAGCTACCTTTCACCACAACACCAGAATCAGCAGAAGCGACTTCCCCAATATCACAACACTTAAATATGTAACCATTGATAATGTAGCATGTATAAGTATCTACAGATCTTTCAAGGCCATTGACTATAAGCTTAAGCCGATTGTCAGATAACTCATCTATGAGGACCTAATGTACATTAACACAACATATTCTAAAATTAATTACGCCATAAGAATAAATCTATGATGGTAGATTCATTAAACTTGTAAAGTTTAATTAGACTTACATGATCTTTAAACCATTGCACAAATTGTTCATTTCTCAAATTTTGCAAATCCCCGTCCGATATACTCGGATTCACTTCACGTACTTCAGCATCATATTGACTTCAACACAATTATATACTTAATGTGTTTCTAAAGGAACCTCTCCCAGTTACACCAGACATATATAGTTATAACTACTTACTTAATGTATGGCGCTATTTCATTCATGTTGACAAGTGATAAGTGGATTTTATACCTACTTATTGGATATCAATTCACGAGAATTATGCCCATCTCAAGTACATTTGAGTGTGTTTTTAGTTGTATTTCATAATATTTTGCATTGCATGTATTGAGAATTCTTTGGGTGTAAAAGTGCAGGAAATGGTATAGCTTGGCAAGGGTTGGTGGCAATGGAGCTAGGTTGGAGCAAAGAAACCAAGCATTAGCAGGACATATGAACAAGAGCAGCAGAACAAGGATGTAGCAGCAGAACACAGAATCCAAATTACAAAAGCCGAGCGGTCGCGCGGCTACATAGGCATAAACACGCGTGCCCGTGCGATCACTCGAACTGACCAAATTTTAAAGACGCGAACCCGCGCGACGATTACGAAGGGAACTCACGCACCTAGCGCGCGACCTCTGCGGCTGCTAATTAATTTTATTTTAATTTTTAAATTGTAAGAGTTGGGTTGGTTAAAAATAATTATGGTTGGCACCAGACGTATTATTCATTAGTTTTATGTGTTTTTGACAAGAGAACTAGGGTTTACACACTTTGAGAGATTTCCATCGGAGAGCCAAGTATAGCATCATTATTTTCTATTTCTTATTTGGAATTCAGTCATTGTGGATGCTTTACTTTTATGTTGCTGGATATTAGTGACGATTTGAACGTTATGTTGGGATTGTAATCAGTAATTGGGTTTGATCGATTCTCTCTTCTCTCTTTCAATTGTTTGTTTATTTTCCATGCGTTTCTTTGATCCCATAATGGCTTTTGGTTCAGTCATGAACTAAACTCCATTATGAGATTCTAACGGAGTTTAATATGTATTCTAACTTATGGCCTGATTGCTGGACTATTTTGCATATTATAAGGAATTTCTATCATGGTTGATTTGCATGTATGAATGATTGATCACCATTCGTTTTATGTGCTTGTATGGAATTGAAAAATAACATGCGAGTAGGGTTGTAATCATGATAGCATGCATATATGGGGCTGTTTTGCTTAGCTTTGTATTTCGTGAATCAGATAGACATATACTGTTTCACCGTATAAGATAAATAAGGGCTTATGCTTAAATTCAATATAGCTGCAATCTCACATAAAAATATAGTGTGATTGGTTTTATTGATGATTACATGGTGACTATTGCATGTGGATGTTATGTAAGTAGGTCATGATGCATTGAAAAATGGTTATGTCTACATTAGTGCTCTTGGCTACTTTTCAGTGATACGTGAACAATCTTGCATGATGGTTGTAATTAGATGAACTGTTAAATGAAGTTAGGATCCCATTATCTCCAGATTTGATTTATTACATTATTATTCTTATTTTTGGTATTATTTGCATTTAGAATAATTCACAATTATAAGCATTAATTTAAGCATATAAAAATAGTGATTTAGTTAATACATAATAGTTTAATTTAGACAACTTTCTCCATGGATCGATACTCGACTTACTCTGTATTTATTGTTGACACATGTATGCTTTCATGAATTAGAGCACTTTTGTTAGAACTAAAAAATAGACAACAAGTTTTTAGCGCCGTTGTCGGGGAAAGGCGTATAAATTTAAATAGTTATCATCTGTTTTAAGCTATATTGTATGACTTACACAAATCTAATCTTATCTTATCTCATTTCTATTTTTGTTTTTGTTTTTGTTTTTGTTTCAGGAACTTGTCTAAATTTTTATGCGTACGCGGTCATCTAATCCCGACTTAACACTTGCTCAAACAACATAAACGGGACAGGTTAGAAAGCGAGAGTTTGTAGAAATGTAAAAGCAGAATTAGAGGTAACTACATATAATATGAAGCCGATGGACAAGGAGAAGAGCAAAGAAAGGAGCATAGGGCTCTGAGAGAATATTTTATGCCTAATATTAATGGATTACAGTATAGTATAGTCAGACCAGCGATAGCAGCTAATACATTCGAGATAAAAAAAGGGCACTATTCAGATGGTGCAAAATTCGGTACAGTATGGGGGTGCCGCTACAGATGATCCGAATGAACACCTGTTGAGTTTTATTGAGATATATGATACTTTCAGATATAACGGGGTGACGGATGATGCTATCAGACTTAGGCTATTTCCGTTCTTAATGAGGGATAAAGCAAGAAGTTGGCTTCATTCTTTGCCTGCAGGATCTATAACTACATGGGAGGACCTAGCACAGAAGTTCTTAGCCAAGTTTTTCCCAATGGCTAAGACTGCGAAAATGAGGAAAACAATCTCTCAGTTCGAGCAACCACAAGGTGAATCCTTATATGAAGCCTGGGAGAGATACAAAGAGATGTTAAGAAAATGTCCACACCATGGTATGCCGGATTGGATGGTGATCAACACATTTACAATGGTTTGGGATGGCAGTCTAGGCCGATTGTAGATGCAGCTACATGAGGAGCATTATGGGCAAAGAGTTATGAGGAAGCCTATAACCTTATAGAGACAATGACATCGGATGACTTTTAAAACCCTACATCTAGGATGCCACAGCCCAAAGTTGCAGGTTTGTTGGAAGTGGATGCTATCACGTAGTTGTCAGTATAGATGGTAGCCATGGCGAAGAAAATAGATACATTGACAGAGGGTAAGTCGAAGACAGTTGCCTTCGTATGTGAGATTTGTGCAGGGTCACACTCGACGGATTAATGAGCTATTAGCTCGGAGTCGGTGCAGTATGTGAGCAATTACAGGAAAGACCAAGGTCAGTTTCAGAACATGTACAACTCCAACAACTGCAATCATCCTAACTTCAGTTGGTCGAACAATCAAGGAAATCGGCAGAATCAGTTTCACCCGAATAATCAGTTTCAGTCACAGCCAGCGCAGCCACAGTTTACACCAAGACCACCTTTTCCACCGGGATTTTCTCAACAACAACAACATCACACTCCAGCTACACCTCAGCAAGCAAAGAAATCAGATATGGAGGAGATGATGATGAAGTACATGGCGAATACAGAGGTTATGATCAAAAGCCAAGCAGTGGCTATTAAGAATCTAGAAACTCAGATGGGGAAAATGGCGAGCATGCTTAATAACAGGCCCTAGGGTTCATTGCCAAGTAATACATAAGAAAATCCATGAAGAGAAGGGAAGGAACAGTGCCAGGTTATAACACTCAGGTCTGAGAAGCAGTATGCAAAAAATTCACCAAGCGCGGCCATGCCTGATTTACAAGAGGATGTCGCGCAGCTGCGTGATGCAGAGCAGTCGACTGAGCAGAAATAAAATCATGAGGATTCTGAGTTGCAGCAAGTAGAGAAGGAGAAAGTAGGTTCAGATAAGAAGCCTAACAGTACAGTACCACTAGTTCACCGTCCGGTTCCGTATCCGCAGATATTGAACAAGCAGAGGGAAGATAAACAGTTCAGCATGTTTTTGGAGGTCTTTAAAAAGTTGTAGATCAACATACCTTTCACGGAGGCATTGGAACAGGTGCCAATTATGCAAAGTTCATGAAGGTTATATTGTCAAGGAAGAGGAGATTAGACGAGTTTGAGACAGTAGCCTTGATAGAGGAATGCAGTGTAGTGCTTCAGCGTAAACTACCTCCAAAGTTAAAAGATCCGGGCAGTTTCACAATTCCATGCACGATCGGAAAAATGAACTTCGATAAATGTCTATGTGATCTTGGGGAAAGTATCAATCTGATGCCCTTATCAGTGTTTAATCAGTTGGGATTGCCGGCTTCAAGGCCGACAAACATTTCTTTACAGCTAGCTGACAAATCCATCACATATCCATGGGGAATAGTTGAGGATGTACTGGTGAAAGTGGACAAATTTATCTTTCCGATTGACTTCATCATTTTGGATTACGAGGAAGATAAAAGTATACCAATCATACTGGGGAGACCATTCTTAGCCACATGAAGGACTTTGATAGACGTACAGAAAGGGGAACTCACGATGCATGTACATGATCAAGAGGTTACCTTTAATGTCTTAAAGACAATGAAGTTCCAACAGATGAAGAAGTATATTTCAGAGTTGATTTGGTGGACCGTGTATTAAATGATGAAGTTGAGAGTCTGGTGGATTATGAGCCATTGAGGAGTGTCATTGCTGAAAATTCAGAATTGGAGGATGAGGAATTCGCCAAACTTGTGCAATATCTGGATACCACTCCATTATTCAGAAAATTCAGAAAACCTATCGAGCCATTGGCAAAATCTGGAGAGACATCAGTAAAATTGAAGCCATCTCTTGAGATACCTCCAGAACTTGAATTAAAATCACTTCCAGATCATCTCAGGTACGCATTTTTAAATAAAGATTCAAATCTACCTGTGATTATTTCTGCTACACTAACATCTATTCAGGAAGAAAAACTGCTACGAGTGCTTAGAGAGTTCAAATCAGCTATTGGATGGACCATAGCAGATATTAAAGGGACTAGCCCTTCGTTTTGCATGCATAAGATCCTGTTGGAAGATGGTAGTAAGCTGTCAGTTGAGCAACAAAGAAGGCTTAATCCGATAATGAAAGAAGTGGTCAAGAAAGAGGTACTGAAATGGCTGGATGCAAGCATAATCTATCCGATTTTAGATAGCTCATGGGTGAACCCAGTGCAGTAGTGTACCAAAGAAGGGTGGTATGACCGTGGTTTCAAATGAGAATAATGAGCTAATTCCAACACGAACAGTAATAGGGTGGAGAGTCTGCATGGACTACCGCAGGCTCAACAAAGCTACAAGAAAAGATAATTTTCTACTACCATTTATTGATCAGATGTTGGACAGATTAGCAGGTCACGGGTACTATTGCCTTTTGGACGGATATTCGGGCTACAATCAGATTATGGTATCTCTAGAAGACCAGGAAAAGACTACCTTCACATGTCTATACGGCACTTTTGCCTTTAGAAGGATGTCTTTTGGGTTGTGCAATGCTCCAGCCACCTTTCAGAGATGCATGATGGCTATATTTTCAGACATGGTGGAATAGAACATGGGGGTATTTATGGATGATTTCTCAGTCTTCAGGGACTCGTTTGATTTATCCCTTGAAAATTTGGTAATGGTTTTAAAGAGGTGCGTTGAGACGAATCTAGTGCTGAACTGGGAAAAGTGCCACTTCATGGTACAAGAAGGAATCATACTGGGACACAAGGTTTCGAAGAAGGGACTCAAGGTGGATAGGGCTAAGCTAGAAACTATTGAGAAATTACCACCACCTACTTCAGTAAAAGGTGTTCGCAGTTTTTTGGGACATGCAGGTTTCTACCGCATATTCATCCAGGACTTCTCCAAGAAAACTAAACCACTATGCAATTTATTGGAGAAGGATGCACAGTTTAATTTTGATGAGGCTTGCATGTCGGCATTTGAGCACTTAAAGGGGAAATTAACATCAGCACCAGTTATTACTGCTCCATATTGGGATTTGTCGTTTGAGCTGATGTGTGATGCCTAGTGATTACGCCGTAGGGGCTGTTTTAGGGGTAGAGGAAAGAGAAGATGTTTCATGTGATTTATTATGCCAGCAAGACCCTTACAGATGCACAGTTGAACTACACCACCACAGAGACAAAATTATTAGCAGTGGTGTATGCCTTTGATAAATTTTGAGCATATCTGATTGGTACAAAGGTGATAGTGTACACGTATCACGCGGTAATTCGACATTTAGTGGAAAATAAGGATGCAAAGCCCCGGTTGATCAGATGGATTTTGTTGTTGCAGGAATTTGATTTGGAGATCAAGGACAGAAAGGGCACTGAAAACCAAGTGGCGTACCACTTATCTCAACTAGAGAATCCAGAGAAGGGAGGCAGACAACAAAGTTATGATTAATGAATCCTTTCCAGATGAACAGTTGTTTGTGGTGAATGGGGATGTGCCATGGTTTGCGGACTACGCGAACTATTTGGTGAGTAAGATGGTACCTTCTGACTTGGTGGGTTATCAAAAGAAAAAATTTCTGCATGATGTCAAATGGTTTATATGGGATGAGCCATACTTGTTTAAACAGTGTGCTGATCAAATGATAAGAAGGTGTATCCCGTATAGCGAGACCGAGGGGATTTTGCAAGATTGTCAGTCTTCAGTGTATGGAGGTCACTATGGTGGAGAACGAACATCGGCTAGAGTACTACAAGCAGGATTTTATTGGCCGAGAATTTTTAAGGATGCATACAATTTCGTCCAGTGGTGTGATAGATGTCAAAGAGTGGGGAACATCTCAAAAAGAAATGAAATTCCGTTGAATACGATCCTCGAAGTAAAAATTTTGATGTGTGGGGGATTGATTTATTGGGCCCTTTTGTTTCTTCTTGTGAAAATTTCTACATCCTGCTCGCAGTGGATTATGTGTCGAAGTGGGTAGAAGTGGCAGCTCTTCCAACAAATGATGCCAAGGTAGTCCTCAGGTTTTTACACAGAAGTATCTTCACTGAGATTTGGGACTCCTAGGGCCATCATTAGTGATGACGGTAGCCATTTCTGTAACAGGCAGTTTACAGCTTTGTTGGCCAAATATGGGATGAACCATCGTATTGCTACAACTTATCACCCACAAACGAATGGCCAAGCGGAAAGTGTCGAATCGAGAAGTCAAAAGAATCCTTGAAAAAGTTGTGAATCCCACGAGGAAGGACTGATCATTAAAATTGGATAATGCAGTATGAGCATATAGGACTGCATACAAAACACTGTTGGGCACATCACCTTTTCAGCTCGTGTATAGAAAAGCCTGTCACCTTCCTATGGAGCTAGAGCATAAGGCATATTGGGCAATTCCAAAGCTCAATTTTGATTTGAAAGCTGCAGGGGAGAAACTCCTACTCCAACTTAATGAGTTAGATGAATTCAGATTATAGGCATATGATAATTCGAAGCTGTACAAGGAGAAGGTGAAGAAATGGCATGATCGCAAGATCATAGAGAGGACATTTAAATCGGGACAAAGGGTTTTGCTTTACAATTCCAGACTTAAACTTTTTCCCAAGAAGCTGAAATCAAGATGGTCAGGGCCATTTACAGTGAAGACTGTCTTTCCACATAATGCGATAGAAGTGTTCGATAAATTCCCGGATCAGCCTTTTAAAGTGAATGAGCAGCGATTGAAGCATTATTTTGGTGGCGAGGTGGACAGATATAAAGTCACCTCAACTCTTTCTTCGACATGAGATTCAGAGACAGTCAAGCTAATTGACTTTAACTTAGCTCTTGATGGGAGGCAACCCATTATTTCTATCTCTATTTTTTATTTATTCAGTTTAGGTTGTTTTTATTAGTTTATCTTTATTTTAAGTGTGATAGATTATTGTGTTTTTCCTAATTGAGTGTGTAGCTGCATTTGCATTGAGAGGTGTTTGATGTAATATAGAGTTTATTTGGTCATTCATGTTTACTCAGTAATTCATGCCTTAACAGTGTGTAGTGATGTCTATGTAGGTATCTTGGACTGAATTCATCACGGATTTGCAGTACTGGAATTAAAAGTTGGCAGTGCAGGGAACATGGTCGCGCTATGAGACCCCAGATTTTATGAATAAAGATTTAATTTTCTCAAAATATTTTTTTTTAATATTATGGTGTTGATTTGATGTAATGTTATAGTTGTGGGTAATAATTACAAAATTTTCAAAGTAATCAAGTGGTTATATAATATTCGAGTGGTCGGGGAATATTCTTTTTGTCGGAGAATATCCGTACGACGGTACAATGATTGGTGGACACCGCAACGGAATTATTGTCGGATTGAGAAAACGACAAAAATAATTTATGAAAATAACGGCGGAAGTTTTACCGTTAACTGTTGAAACACCCGGTGTTAAAAGTACAGTAATACGCATGGTTGCATAGTAGTACACGGTATTGATTATTGATGCTTATGTGAAAAGTCACTCAGTATTGTTCAATCGGGTATTCGGGACACTTTTGTGTCAGAGTACTATTCACGAGTTACTATTCATGAGTTACTATTCATGAGTTACTATTCACAGGTTAATATTTATGAGTTACTATTCACGAGTTACAATTCAAGGGGTACTATTGATCACCCGTAAAATATATTTCTTTTCGGTCCAAATCATTTTTGGGTAAAATATTATTCAATGAGGAGATGTGCTAATTTTTCAGACCGTTGGTTGAAGTTATAATAGTAAATCAATATGGACCGCTGGTGGAAAGTTATAATAGTGAACCAAAATGGATCGTTGGTTTAAAGTTTTAATAGTAAATCAGTATGGACCGTTGCTTTAAGTTTTAATAGTAAATCAATATGGACCGTCCGTTTAAAAGTAAATCATTCTGGACCGTTCATGAATTAGTTACTATTCAGTCCATTTTCCTATAAATAGAAGCTCATTCCTTCATTATTTCTTACGTATTCACTGAAACTCTAGAGAGAGAAATTATAGAAAAACTCTTATATTCAGTTTCTTTTACGGTAAGAGATATTATTTGTTGTACTCGTAAGGGGTATTATTTCTTTTGTATTCATGAAGAGAACTTCTATTATCCCATTATTTATTATTCTGTTGGAATAACCTGTATACGCGGGCTACCCTATACTTGGTGAAATTCTTCTGTTATTTCATTCTTTATTATTCTGTCGGAATATCCTATCTGTGCGTTTTACGCCGGACCTGGTTCCATTCTTTATTATTCTGTTGGAATATCCTGTCTGTGCGTTTTACGCTGGACCTGGTTCCGTTATTTATTATTCTATTGGAATAACCTGCCTATGCGGTCTATCGCATGCATGGTGATTTCTTTTGTTATTCCATTCTTTATTATACTCAGTTGGTTAAAACTTTGAATTCTATACTCCATGAAATTAGTGGAATAGCCTTGATATTTGCGCTTCATCCAGTATCTTTTCATGGAAATATTCTTCTGAGCATTCTTGAATTTTACTCTACAAAGCAGTATCATATTGACAATTTGAACGTTATCAGTTCCTGGATAAATTAATTCTTGAACTTGTTTTATTGAATTCTTATATCATTGTCATCATCCTCATGTTTATATTATGTTGAAAGTCATCTGTGGCCTATAGTGCATAGATGTACTTGTTATGATTATGACCAGTGATTATTCGGTATAATCATAACCGTAATGTTACAAATGATGTAGAAAAAGTCCTCATTGGCCCGTAGTGCATTGATAGACAGTTTTTGGTATAATTATGGCTACAGATTCTCTTTGGCTGTAGTACAAAGATGAATTATTGTATGACATGATCAGGACCATTGATGAAAACATGATTATCTTAAGCCGTAGTGCATGGATAATTCATGGTCGTGATACTAAAGAATATCCTTGGCCGTAGTGCAGGGGTGATTCGATGATGTGGATTATTTATTAAGCTGAGTCCCAGCAATAAAAGTGATGAAAAACCTTTTAAATCATAGAAGATAGTAGATTTTATTTCCTACTTGACTCGTCTAATGGATTGCTTGTTCCGCTGCAGTTAAAATTGATAGTTATTATATTTTATAAGTTTTACACTGTTGAAGGCTAACGATAAATTATTCTGCATTATCTTAGTCATAATATTTCTTACTGGGCTAGTTGAGCTCACCCTTTCTTTCACTGTTCTGTTCAGGAAATGACAACGTAGCTGAGACTAGTCGTGGAACAGAGTGATGATCCTAGATGGTGCATTAGTAGTCCTCACTATTCTGTGAAATAGTGTGATAATAATTCTAATGATGACTCCTTTTGAGTTTGTATACTCTCTAGTAGACAATATTTGTATTCAAACTCACAGTTTATGTTTTGTCGTATTGTACACGACAGTTGTATTATTAAGTTGTATTTGAATTCTGTACCATGTATCTGACGACTCAAGATGGGTGATGTATACCTAATTTTGGGGGCGTTACAGTTGGTATCAAAGCTTAGGGATATGATCCCTGAATAGGATGTGAGAATAGAACTAGGAAGGGAGAGATGGGGAATTCCTTCACTAGTATGACCTACCTAAGTTTACTTGTTATTTAATTGGTCGGTCAGAGTATAGGGATAATATGTGACATGCCAATTAACCCTTGTTTTGTGACAGTGTTTGTGAATGACATCTGAAAATATTGAGATAAGTAATGAAGCACATGAGACCGTTGAGTTAGCTCAACCAAAAGGTAACGACCAACAACACGATAATAATCATACCGGTGGCAACGGCCATAGGAACAATGATAACCATCGTGGGAGAAATTATCATGCCAAGAATGGTAACCACTTCGGTGGTAATCATGGCCAAGATAATAGAAGTGGAAATTTCAAGAAGAGAAGGTCATTTATCGATTTTGTAGTATAGTGAAGTCAAGTCTAGCTGGAATGGTGGCACCAAAGACGGATACAGACAAAACAAAGTCGGTGGTTTCAGGAAGAGCATTTTTCGTGACTTCTCAAAAATCGAGTGACCTGAATGAAGTTAGCACGGGTTAGTTAATTATAAATTTTTGCGAAGTCTATACCTTATTAGATACCGGTTCTACCCATTCTTTTATCTCTCTTGCTTGTGCTCAACGTTTAAATTTGACTTCGGAGAAATTAGACTTTGACTTATTGGTTAAAACTTCGATAGTAGAAACCTTCGTTACCTCCACTATTTATAAATCTTGTTGATTCAAATCGACACTTTCACGTTACTTGTCGATCTTATCTCTTTGAAAATACTTGCCTTTGATGTGATTTTAGGAATCGATTGGTTAACTACTCATCAAGCTTTTTGTAAGGTTGTTAACTTTCATATTCTTAACCAACCTGTTATTCGAATTCAAGCAACCAAACCACTAAAGTCGATCATTGTCATATCAAGCCATAAATAAAGAGCCCCAATCCTTTCGTTGTTGACTTTCTTGTGTGGAATGCACCGAAACTAGACTTTCTGTAGGCAACATCGTGAAGGACGGTGACAAGTTGGTAGGTATCAATGTGACGTGCAACTCCGTTAACGAATTTAACTCGTAAAACTGTGAAATTTCTTTGGACGGAAAAGTGTGAGGAGAGATGTGGTGCCCCCAAAATTAGGTATACATCACCCATCTTGGGTCGTTAGATACATGGTACAAATTTCAAATACAACTTACTAATACAATTGTCGTGTACAATACGATAAAAGTGAGGACTACTAATGCTATCCTCTAGACCGTCACTCCGTTCCCCGACTAGTCCCTGCTATGTTCTCATTTCCTGAAGAGAACAGTGAAAGAAAGGGTGAGCTCAACTAGCCTAGTAAGAAATATTATGACTAAGATATTGCAGAATAAATTATCGTTAGCCTTCAACAATGTTAAACTGATAAAATATAACATCAAGTTTAACTGTAGTGGAACAAGCAATCCATTAAAAGAGTCAAGTAGAGAATAAAATCTACTATCTTTTGTGATTTAAAAGGTTTTTCATGACTTTTATCGCTGGGACTCAGCTTAATAAATAATCCACATCATCGAATCAACCCTGCACTACGGCCAAGGATATTCTTTAGTATCACGACCAAAAATTATCCATGCACTACAGCCAAGGACATTCGTGTATTCATTAATGGTCATGATCATGCCAACAACTGTCCATCAATGCACTATGGGCCAATGACAACTTTTACCACATCATTTGTAACATTACGGTTATGATTACACCGAATAATCCCTGGTCATAATCATACCAAGTCTATCTATGCACTACAGGCCACAAATGACTTTCAACATAATATAAACATGAGGATGATGACAATGATATAAGAATTCAATAAAACAAGTTCAAGAATTAATTTATCCAGGAACTAATAATGTCCAAATTGTCAACATGATACTGCTTTGTAGAGTAAAATTCAAGAATGATCAGAAGAATATTTCCATTAAAAGATACTGGATGAAGTGCAAATATCAAGGATATTCTACTAATTTCATGGAGTAGAGAAGTCAAAACTTTAACCAACTAAGTAAAATAAAGAATGGAATAACAAAAGAAATCACCATGTATGCGGTACTTTGCATAGACAGGTTATTCAAACAGAATAATAATAACGGAACCAGGTCAGGCAAAATTTGTACCAACAGGATGTTCCAACAGAATAATAAAGACGGAACCAGATCCGGTGTAAAACACACAGACAGGATGTTCCAACAGAATAATAATAAAGACGGAACCATGTCCGGTGTAAAACACACAGACAGGATGTTCCAACAGAATAATAATACAGACGGAACTATGTTCGGTGTAAAACACAAAGACAGGATGTTCCAATAGAATAAGAGAAGAATGTCACAAAGTATAAGGTAAACCACGTATACAGATTGTTCCAACAGAATAATAAGCAATTGAATAACAACATTTCTCTTCATGAATAAGAAAGAATAACACATCTTACATTAGTAGGAGATTGAATACTGCAGTAGTGTATTAACAGAATACTCTTCTTCTTTCTCTCTATACTTTCTCTCTCTATAGTTTGAATGAATTCGTAAAAAATAATGAAGCACTAGGCCTCTATTTATAGAAGATTTCTAACTTAGCACTTGAAATGTGAAAAGGCAAATGGTTTAACGACTGATGATGTGAAAAGAAAAGTGGTTTGACGCCTGTAATGTGAAACACCAATTGGTTTGACGCTTGTAATGTGAAACGACAATTGGTTCGACGCCTGTAATATGAAACGGCAATTGGTTTGACGTCTGGTAAAGGTAATTACTATTGACGAAGGTAATTACTATTGACTAAGGTAATTACTATTGACGAATGTAATTACTATTGACAAAGGTAATTACTATTGACGAAGGTAATTACCATTGACGAAGGTAATTACTATTGACGAAGGTAATTACTATTGATGAAGATAATTACTATTGACGAAGGTAATTACTATTGACGACGAGACTCTTAGATGATGACATATGGGCCCCCCCCATAAAATAACCAAACTTACCATAAACGTCTCATAATAGACTCTTTATATACATCAAGGATTGAATAAATATTACCACAAATCATTTTATTTTTAATTAACACATATTTAATCTATCAACAATTATTAATCATTTATAACTTGTCGTCTCAATTATTGATTTAATAATATAACATATTATACAGATGATACTGTGACAATAATTGAATAAATAATATAAGAGATATGATGCAACAAATACTGTAGCAATAATTGAGTATAGCTGAGTGACTTCTCACGTAAGCATCAATAATCAATACCGTGTGCTACTATGCAACCACGCGTATTACTGTACTTTTACCAACGGGTAGTTCAACAGTTTTAACGGTAACACCCACGCCGTTATTTTCATAAAGTATTTTTGTCGTTTTCTCAATCCGACAATAATTTTGTTGTGGGGTCCACCAATGATTGTGCCGTCGTATGAATATTCCCCGACAAAAAGAATATTCCCCGACCAAACGAATATTTTATAACAACTTGCTTACCTTTCAAAATTTATAAATATTACCCACAACTATAACATTATATCAAATTTACTCCATAATATTCAAAAATAATATTTGTAGAAAATTCATCTTTATTTATAAAAGTTGGGGTCTTACAACCTCCCCTTCTTTTGAAATTTCGCCCTCGAAATTAGGGTACGTACCTGGTATGTCGAAGAGGTAAGGATACCTTGATTTCATTTTAGATTCTAACTCCCAAGTCATTTCCTCAGCATCGTGGTTTCTCCACAAAACTTTAACTTGAGGTATAACCTTGGAACGTAGAATATGTTCATTCTTATCCAAGATTTGAACATGAACCTCTTCATACGTCAAATCTTCCGCTATTTCGTCCGGTTCTGTAACGCCCCGAAAAAATTGAACATTTTGTAATTTCTTTTAATAATGAATAAAATAATATTATTTATTATTATTGTGTATTGAGAAGATGAATGTTGTTCTATAACCTAGAAACGTCGGAACGTCGTAGTATTTTAACTACGTGGATGAATTAAAGTGTTTGAATTTCCAAGACGAAAATAAATGTTTTTTTAAAAAGTTTACGAAAATCACTATTCATCATTTATCGCTCGGGAATTATTTTTGAACTTCCGAGAAATACGTAACGTTAGAATATCGAGGCGAGATGGATTATGTAATAATAATCTAAGTATGGAAAACGCAATAAATCGCATGCGGACTTAATTTGGGATTTATAGGTATTAAAACCTAATGGAAGAATTGAGGTAGTTTGTATAAGGTGTAAACTTATGTGGGATTAATTATCAAGCTCAAGTAATTGGTTAATAAAGCCCAACTTGATTAATGCAAGCCCAACAAGGAAATAAGCTATTATTATTAGCAAGCCCAAAGGATAAGTTAATTGAATTAGTATTGAGCCCAAACTATGATCCATTAGCTAATAATGATCCATGGGTAGACTTGATGGGAAAGGATTTTGTGTGATGCCCAAGAACTTTATGTAGCTAGCAAGAAGACTTGAAGGTTAAGTAAAGAATAGTAAGGAGGTGGAAATGAGGAGGTGGGAGGTTTAATGTCTAAAATTCCCTCACTTTACCAAGCCTATAAATACCAAGCTCATTTCTTGTGTTGGTTGATCATTTCATCCAACTTTTCTCTCAAACATAAAGCTACTTATTGGTTATGGAGAATAAATCACTTAAGCACTTATAAGACACTTCAACCATTGATAGTTTTCCAAAGCAAAAAGAAGTCTTCAAGGGTAAGACTCCTCTCTTATATCTTCATCTCTTCTATAATAGGATTGATAGAGATGGGGAGGGTTGGATGATAGCATGTAATAAGTTACTAAAGAATGAACTTAAGCCGAATAAGTTGAAAGAAAAAGAAACTTGAACATTAATAAGTTGCTAGAACCATGAAGAATCTATCTTATGATGTTTAGTATGTGGAATATAGCATGAGAATTTTGATTGAAGGACTTAATTAATTTAATAATAAGTCATGAACATGAAGATTTCTAACTCTTAAGCTAATTAAGTTAATAACTTATGAGAATAAGTCAAGACCTACTTTGATTATAAGTTGGAGTAGCAAATAACTTGTAATGATCTTATGTTGATTAAAATCCATTAAGAACGCTTAATAATGAAGATTTGCCGGAATTCGCACGATTGGACGATTACTGTCGAATTCGTGAAATTCTCAGAATGGACCTTGTATTTTTTATTCAAAGTCGGAAATGTTGGTTTTCAATGGAAACAAGTCATTTTAGTCATTATAGAGTTAAGGACTCAAAAATGACCGAATTCCGACTTAAAACGAAGAAACGAGCGTTGAACGTTCATAAACGTTTATCGTTTTCGTTAAAAATGAACCAATAGGTGAATTTTTAGCAAACCAAGTCAAATAGATAAAATTATTGAATAATCATGTAGATTACGTAATTTGTGAACCGTAGGCTTTTGAACGACCCAATTCGGACTTATAATGAAGAAGTTATGCGTCCGGGAAGTTCACAAAATTTCAAAACTGAAATTATTTTCTGGTGCACAGAGTTGGCGCTGCGGTGCCAACCCTAGGCAAAATGACCCGCGATGTGGCGCGTAATAGTAACTGAGCACACTACAAGAGTTCGCCGCAGCGCGACCAGTAACATAGAGACTCGCGCCGCGGCGCTGAGTCCGGATTTTTGAGGAGTAAGTGGTGACGCCGCAGCGCGACACCAATTGCAATGGCCGGCACTGCAGCGCCAACCTCAAGACCAAGACAATAGTAAAGATTTTATATAGAACATGGTTAGTAATTAAAAACTAATTGGACAAGGATTATAATGAAACATTGTTAAGACATATTAAGCCTTAAGTATGAACACTTAGGGTTTAGTTAACTCAATTAGCAAATGAATGAAAGAATGATCTTACGGAAAGCCGGAAACGATAATAACAAATCTAATATGTAATTAGATTGAGATGTAGGGTAAGATTCTTTAGGAACCATGTATGATCATTCATGACCTAATGTTCTATGTTATGCTATCATTTAATGTAGAGACCTTAAAGACGTACAGTGCACGTGTTATAATTTGTAGCAGATGCTAAAGGCAAGTACTCTAACCTTTGTTCCAGTTCGATCTGGGCAAGTCTTTGTGATTCATTTATTCTTCACATGAGTTAGTATTTGAGGAATATCAAAGTCAATCCTTTCGGCTAGACATATGCTATGTTATTCTATCAAGTGTTGATAAGGATTTACCGAACTAATATTGTTGTGGTTTTCAATGGTAGATTGTGTATGCTCAAATTATTTGTCGTCAAAAGACAGGCATGTGAGGTTGCCACAACTTAAACGTATATACGTTTAATGAATGTAGTGTTGATCAACATAGAGTACTGTGAGCTGATCACTCAGAAGTGCTCATAAGCTATGACGGACTTACGGACTTAGTGCCAGGTTGTCCTTTTCAAAAACAACTTATGAATGCTCATATACTTGAGTCATAATTATTATTCCCTTAAGTATGGTTGTGTAAAACGTTTTGAAGAAAAAGAAGTGCTATTTTGATTTATCGATAGTACTTCGTAACTATTGTTCAGTTATTAAAGATATATGAGTTCTATGTTTTCAAGCATGTTGTTTATTATAATTGTAGTACTTGCTGAGCTAGTCATGCTCATTCTTGCTTGAACCATATGAACACAGCTAAGATCAAGCGCACAGAAATCTCAGGCAAGGATAAAGGCAAGGCGAAGATGAACCCGTAGCATAACTATGTAATAGTATGGGAAGACTGTTTGTAATATATTGATATTATGACAAAGACAATGTATTGATTGTAAAGAACCTGGGGTATGTAAATATTCTCTTGATATATATATATAAGACATATTCGTTCTTTTGAGGCTTTTCAATTGAATGTTTATGTGAACTGTAGCACCGTGTAGCACCATCTGTCAGGGTTGGAAGATAACCGGATTTGGGGGTGTCACATGTTATAACTCAATAATGTGGTTCGGGTCTTTCACATATTTATGTAACATGGATATGTGAAAAACGTTATGAACACGAGACATACTTGGCGGTAAAGCGAGTCTATAGGCCCAAGTTCCTACTCGATTGAGGATTAAAAATGGGCCGATGAATCGAGGATTGAGTTTTCCTCTCTTTCCAAATCTCGTAACTCCTTTCCATGAAGTAACACGCAACAACACATGATCTCCTATATCGAATTCCAAGTCCTTTCGATGAAGATCAGCATAACTCTTTTGTCGATCTTGTGAGGTTTTTATACGTTGTCGGATCGTTTGAATCTTTTCCATAGTCATACGTACCAACTCCGGTTCCAACAACGTTGTTTCACCCACCTCATCCCAGCATACTGGAGAATGACACTTTCTTCCATACAACGCTTCGAATGGAGCCATGCCAATACTTGCTTGATAACTGTTATTGTAGGAAAACTCCACCAATGGTAAGAACTTGTCCCAACTTCCCTTCAAATCAAAGACACAAAGTCTTAATAGATCTTCAAGAGTTTGAATAGTCCTCTCCGACTGTCCATCCGTCTGAGGATGATATGCCGAGCTAAATCGTAAGTCTGTGCCCATAGCTTTTTGCAAACTAACCCAAAATTGTGAAGTGAATCTTGGGTCTTTATCAGAAACAATGGATACCGTCATACCATGCAGTCTTACAATCTTGTTTATGTATATACGAGCAAGACGTTCAAGTGTATAAGTTTCTCGTATCGGTAAGAAATGAGCATACTTGGTCAATTTATCAACAATGACCCAAATCGCATCTATGCCTTGAGAAACCTTAGGAAGACCGGTAACGAAATCCATGGTAATGTGCTCCCACTTCCATTCTGGAATTTTAAGTGGTTGCAATGGACCTTTTGGTACTTGATGCTCCGCTTTAACTCGTTGACAAGTTAGACACCTTGAGATAAATAACGCTATCTCTCTCTCTATATTGCTCCACCAAAATGTATGACGAATATCATGATACATTTTGGTACTCCCAGGATGGATTGCAAATGGTGTGTTGTGCGCCTCCATCATGATTTTATACTTTAAATCAAGGTCGTTAGGAACATAAAGTCTGGAGTTGACTCGAAGTATTCCTTTTTCATAGATTCTTGCTTCCGGCATAACACCTTCTTGCACTTTCTTACTCATATGCATCAGCTCCAGGTCTGTAACTTGAGTAGCTTTAACGTTATTGATTAAAGTCGATTCTACTCTTATATTCGCCATCATCACATGGGTCCATGAAGTCTTTAACTCTATCTCCATCCTTTGCAAGTCACACAAAATGGGCCTTTGCGTTGACAATATCGCACTCATACTTGCATATGATCTTTTACTCAATGCGCCAGCTACCACGTTTGCTTTTCCAGGATGGTATTGGATGGTATGATCATAATCTTTCAATAGTTCAAGCCAACGTCATTGTCACATATTGAGTTCCTTTTGAGTAAAGAAATATTTGAGGCTTTTATGATCCGTAAAGATCTCTACCTTCTCCCCATACAAGTAATGCCTCCAAATTTTAAGTGCAAAGACAATAGCTGCCAACTCTAGATCATGAGTATGATAATTCCTCTCATATTCTTTGAGTTGTCTTGAGGCATAGGCTATGAGTTTCCCATGTTGCATGATAACACATCCCAACCCTTTGCCCGAAGCATCACTGTAGATGACAAATCCCTTCGAGCCAGATGGTATTATCAGAACAAGTTCTGAAATGAGTCTCCTCTTGAGTTCTTGAAAACTCTTCTCACATTCTTCGCTCCAACCGAACTTTGTATCTTTCCGAGTCAGCTGATTTAATGGAGTAGGAATTCGAGAAAATCCTTCCACGAATCTACGATAATAAACAGCTAAGCCGAGAAAGCTACGTACTTCGGTCACTGATTTAGGTTGCTTCCAGCTTTGAATTGCTTCAATCTTTGCTGGGTCATCAAATATTCCATGACTTGATACTACGTGCCCAAGGAATACTACTTCCTCAAGCCAGAATTCTCATTTCTTCAACTTGGCATAAAGATTGTATTCACGAAGCTTTTGGAGTGTCAGCCTCAAGTGTTGCTCGTGATCTTCACGGCTTTTGGAATAAATAAGGACGTCATTAATAAAGACGACCACAAAGTGATCCAAATATTCTTTGAATACTCGGTTCATCATAGCTATAAAGGTAGCAGGAGCATTAGTCAATCCAAAGGACATGACTAGGAATTCATAATGCCCGTACCGAGTCCTGAAAGCTGTCTTTGGAATGTCATCAGTTCTAATCTTCAATTGGTGATATCCGGAACGAAGATTAATCTTTAAAAAGAATTTGGCTCCTTGCAACTGGTCAAACAGGTCATCAATACGTGGCAATGGGTACCTATTTTTGATGGTGACATGATTCAACTCTCGATAATCAATACAAAGTCGCATACTCCCATCTTTCTTCTTCACGAACAGAACAGGAGCACCCCAAGGAGAAGTACTATGATGAATAAAGCCAATGTCTAACAATTCCTGCAGTTGGGTCTTAAACTCCTGAAGTTCAATAGGAGCCATTCGATATGGGGCTTTGGAAATAGGTTTTATACCGGGTTCAAGGTCGATAAAAAATTCAATTTCACGCTCAGGGGTAGGCCAGGAAGTTATTCAGGGAATACGTCAGGAAATTTATTAACAATAGAAATATAATTCAAAACTGACGTATTTTTGTTTAAATCTGTGACATGAGCTAAGAAAGCTTGACATCCGTTTTTTCAATAAACGAATAGCTTTATGGCTTAAGATGACAGTGATTGATTTTAATGGTTTGGTCGCTTGAATTTGCATAATAGGTTGATTAAGAATATGAAAGCTAACAACCTTACGGAAATAATCAATTTTTGCATGATGAGTAGTTAACCAATCAATCCCTAGAATCACGTCAAATACAAGTATTTTTAATGAAATAAGATCTACAGGTAGTGTGAGGGTACCGATTTGAACCAAACAAGACTTATAAACAGTGGATGTAATGAAGGTTTCTCCCAGCAGAGTTTCCACATATAAGTCAAAGTCTAATTTCTCCAGAGTCAAATTTAATCGATGAGCGCAAGTATGAGAAATAAAAGAATGGGTAGAACCGGTATCAAATAAAGTATAGATTTTGTTAGAGTTTATGATAAGCTTACCTGTGACGACCTCATTCGGGTTCCTTGCTTTCTGGGAGGTCACATCAAACGCTCTCCCTTGCACTACCGATTTTGACTTTTCTGGGACGGCTTTTGGTGCCTCCATCCTAGCTGAATTTACCTTCGGTGAACGAAAAAATCGGGCTAAGTGACCTTCTCTTCCATAATTATAACATGCTTTGGACGACATCGCACAGTTTGGACTGATGTGCCCCTCCCTTTCCGCATTTGAAATATATGATAGGTGGTCGTTCTCCTTCCTTAACGACAGGTGCTGGTGCTCACGTCTTTCCATCATTGTTGAATCTCCTCTTCTTGAAATGTCCACTCCTATTGTTTTGGCCCTGATTACCACCGAAGTGGTTACCATTTCTGGCCTGTTGATTCCCTCCACTCTTGTTGTCACCGCTTCGATGACTGCTCTTGCTGGTATTATCATTTTTCCGGCTGCTCTCTTTTAGTTGCGTTGACTCGTTATCGCGCTCCACTAACTGAGCCCTATTTACAACATCTGAATATAAACATAGTTTATAAGAAATAAGATGTTGACGTATCTCCGGCTTCAAACCTCTTAAAAATATCCGTGTCATTCTCTCTTCATTATCCACCAAGTGGGACGCAAACCGAGATAACTCCGTAAATTTAGCTTCGTATTGCGACACGGTTATATTGTTTTGTTCTAACTGGATAAACTCCACCTCCTTCATGTGACGAATAATTTCAGGAAAGTATTTGTCGTTGAACAACTCTTGGAATTTCTCCCAAGACATCTTCAGTACGGCAGGTTGAGTACGTTTTACCAATTCCACCAGTAATCTGCCTCTCCGCGCAGCATAAAGGCGGCAAAGGGAACCTTTTGCTCCTCGGAGCATCCCAAGACATCAAATATCTTGGTGATCTGCTTTATCCATGCTTTCCGCCATAAGTGGTTTTGGCTCTCCCATAAACTCTGGTGGTCCCAGCTCCTTGAACTGTTTAGCGGTGACTGCATGAGAGTTTTCAGTGTTTCCACCTGCATTTTGGACAGGAGCCGCTCTTGCCTTCTGTTGCATGAATTGCATAAAGCCCCTGAACATTTGATCATTCATCATTTGGTCAGTGTCGTTGTTTGCATGATGATTGTCTCCTTCCTCATGCACATTATCCTGATTATTGATATGTGGTGAATCAACGGTCGCCTGTGCTCCATTGCTATTATCAACATTCTCAGATGTCATTTTCAGATACTGCCACAAAACAAAGGTTAATTGTCATGTAACATATTATCCCTAAATTCTGACAGACCAATTAAATACCACATAAACTTAGGTAGGTCATACTAGCGAAGGAATTCCCCGTCTCTCCCCTCCTAGTACTATTCTCACATCTTAGCCAGGGATCATATCCCTAAGCTTTGATACCTACTATGACATCCCCAAAATTAGGTATACATCACCCATCTTAGGTCGTCAGATACATGGTACAAAATTCAAATACAACTTACTAATACAACTGTCGTGTACAATACGACAAAACATAACTGTGGGTTTGGATACAATTATTGTCTACTAGAGATTATACAAACTCAAAAGGAGTCATCATTACAATTATTAACACAATATTTCACAGAATAGTGAGGACTACTAATGCTATCCTCTGGATCGTCACTCCGTTCCCCGACTAGTCCCTGCTATGTTCTCATTTCCTGAAGAAAACAGTGAAAAAAAGGATGAGCTCAACTAGCCCACTAAGAAATATTATGACTAAGATAATGCAGAATAAATTATCGTTAGCCTTCAACAGTGTTAAACTAATAAAATATAACAACATCAAGTTTAACTGCAGCGGAATAAGCAATCCATTAAAAGAGTCAAGTAGAGAATAAAATCTACTATCTTTTATGATTTAAATGGTTTTTCAAGACTTTTATCGCTGGGACTCAGCTTAATAAATAATCCACATCATCGAATCACCCCTGCACTACGACCAATGGTATTCTTTAGTATCACGACCACAAATTATCCATGCACTACAGCCAAGGACATTCGTGTATTCATTAATGGTCATGATCATGCCAACAACTATCCATCAATACACTACGGGCCAATGATAACTTTTACCACATCATTTGTAACATTACGGTCATGATTACACCGAATAATCCCTGGTCATAATCATACCAAGTCCATCTATGCACTACAGGCCACAGATGACTTTCAACATAATATAAACATGAGGATGATGAAAATGATATAAGAATTCAATAAAACAATTTCAAGAATTAATTTATCCAGAAACTAATAATGTCCAAATTGTCAACATGATACTGCTTTGTAGAGTAAAATTCAAGAATGATTAGAAGAATATTTTTATGAAAAGATACTGGATGAAACGCAAATATCAAGGATATTCTACTAATTGCATGGAGTATAGAAGTCAAAACTTTAACCAACTGAGTATAATAAAGAATGGAATAACAAAAGAAATCACCATGCATGTGGTATTTCGCATAGACAGGTTATTCCAATAGAATAATAATAACGGAACCAGGTAATTTGCACCGACAGGATGTTCCAACATAATAATAAAGACGAAACCAGGTCCGGTGTAAAACACACCGACAGGATGTTCCAACAGAATAATAATAAAGACGGAACCAGGTCCGGTATAAAACACACAGACAGGATGTTCCAACAGAATAATAATAAAGACGGAACCAGGTCCAATGTAAAACACACAAACAAGATGTTCCAACAGAATAAAAGAAGAATGTCACAAAGTATAGGGTAAACTGCGTATACAGGTTATTCCAACAGAATAATAAGCAATGGAATAACAACAGTTCTCTTCATGAATAAGAAAGAATAACACCCCTTACATTAGTAGGAGATTGAATACTGCAATAGTGTAGTAACAGAATACTCTTCTTCTTTCTCTCTAATCTTTCTCTCTCTATAACTTGAATGAATTCGTGAAAAATAATGAAGCATTAGGCATCTATTTATAGATGATTTCTAGCTTAGCACTTGAAATGTGAAAAGGCAAGTGGCTTGACGACTGGTGATGTGAAAAGAAAAGTGGTTTGACGCCTGTAATGTAAACGACAATTAGTTCGACGCCAGTAATATGAAACGGCAAGTGGTTTTACGTCTGGTATAGGTAATTACTATTGACGAAGGTAATTACTATTGACAAAAGTAATTACTATTGACGAAGGCAATTACTATTGACGAAGATAATTACTATTGACGAAGGTAATTACTATTGACGAAGATAATTATTATTGACGAATGTAATTACTATTGACGAAGAGACTCTTAGATGATGACATATGGGCCCCCATAAAATAACCAAACTTACCACAAACGTCTCATAATAGACTCTTTATATACAACAAGGATTGAATAAATATTACCACAAATCATTTTATTTTTAATCAACACATATTTAATCTTTCAACAATTATTAATCATTTATAACTTGTCGTCTCAATTATTGATTTAATATTTTAACATATTATACAGATGATACTGTGACAATAATTGAATCAATAATATAAGAGATATGATGCAACAAGTACTGTAGCAATAATTGAGTATAGCTGAGTGACTTCTCACGTAAGCATCAATAATCAATACCGTGTGCTACTATACAACCACGCGTATCACTGTACTTTTACTACTGGGTAGTTCAACAGTTTTAACGGTAACACCTCCGCCGTTATTTTAATAAAGTATTTTTGTCGTTTTCTCAATCCGACAATAATTTTTTTGTGGGGTCCACCAATGATTGTGCCGTCGTACGAATATTCCCCGACAAAAATGAATATTCCCCGACCAAACGAATATTTTATAACAACTTGCTTACTTTGCAAAATTTATAAATATTACCCACAACTATAACATTATATCAAATTTACTCCATAATATTCAAAAATAATATTTATAGAAAATTCATCTTTATTTATAAAAGTTGGGATCTTACAAGAGCTTTCAAGAATTGAAGAAGAGATTGAGTACAGCACCTGTGTTATCTCTTCCGGATGATACAGGAAATTTTGTTGTTTATAGTGATGCGTCGCATAAAGGACTTGGTTGTGTGCTGATGCAAAACAGCAAAGTCATTGCGTATGTATCACGACAATTGAACGGATTACGAGAAGGGATATCCGACTCATGACTTAGAATTAGCTGCAGTTGTTTTTGCTCTGAAAATTTGGAGGCACTATCTTTACGGGGAGAAGTGTGAAATATATACGGACCACAAGAGTCTGAAATATATTTTTACACGGAATGATTTGAATATGCGTCAAAGAAGATTGTTGGAATTAATTAAGGATTACGACTGTGAGATTTTATACCATCCGAGTAAAGCAAATGTCGTTGCCGATGCCTTAAGTAGAAAGGGTCGGGAGAAGTTGATGATGTTGACTGCTTAGGACGAGCTAATTGTAGAAATGGAGAAACTGGAATTGGAAGTGAAGTATCCTATGGAGATTGATGAGAAAATATTTCAGATTGTAATCTAGTATAACTCTACTAGATAAAGTAAAGGAGGCTCAGCTTCAAGATGAAGAATGTAAAAAGGTGACAAAGAAGATATCTGAAAGAACTGAACTGAGATTTAAGATGGATAAGGAAGGAATACTGAGATTTGAGAGTAGAATTTGGGTACCACCAGTACAAGAGATTAAGGAAGACATTTTGAACGAGGCTTATAGTTCACGATATTCGATTCACCCTGGTAGTACCAAGATGTACCAAGATCTTAGACAACATTTCTGGTTGCCAAATTTGAAACGGGATGTTGCAGAATGTGTTGCCAAGTGTCTGACCTATCAGAAAGTGAAAGCAGAACATCAGAGACCGAGTGGATTGCTACAACCATTAGAGATCCCAGAATGGAAATGGGAACATATTACAATGGAACTTCGTGGTTGGCCTTCCGACGACTCAGAAAGGCTACAACGCAGTATGGGTTATCGTTGACTGATTGACGAAATCTGCATACTTCCTACCGATCAAAATAAGATTCAACTTAGATCAGTTGGCGAGGCTATATGTAAAAGAGATTGTTTCGAGGCACGGAGTTCCGGTATTAATTATTTCAAATAGGGATCCGCGCTTCACATCAAATTTCTTGAAACATCTTCAGGAATGCATGGGTACGCAATTGCGAATGAGTACAACTTATCACCCTCAAACAGACGGACAGAGCGAACGAACAATTCAAACATTAGAAGATATGCTAAGAGCTTGTGTGATGGACTTCAAAGGAAATTAGGATGATCACCTACCGTTAGTAGAGTTCGGCTACAACAATACTTACCACGCTAGTATTGGCATGCCTCCTTACGAAGCGTTATACGACAGAAAATACAGAACTCCGCTTTACTGGGATGAAGTTGGTGAGAGACAATTGCTAGGGCCAGAATTGGTACAGCAGACATCAGAAATAGTCAAAGTGATCCGAGCACAACTAGTAGCGGCTCAAGATTGACAGAAAAAATACGCGGATCCATATCGTAAAAATATCAAGTTTGAATCAGGTAGTTATGTTTTCTTAGAAGGTTTCTCCTTGGAAGGGGAATATCAGGTTCGAAAAGAAAGGAAAATTGAGCCCAAGATTCATTGGACCATTTGAAGTATTACGTAGAATCAGAGAAGTTGCGTACGAGGTAGCCTTACCTCCAGCACTCGAGAATGTCCACAACGTCTTCCATGTTTCTGTGTTACGACCCTACAAAGCTGATTACAAGCATGTAATTAAATATGAACCCCTATATTTTGAGAAAGACTTATCTGACGAAGAAATTCCTGTTCAAATTGTCGACAGAAAAGAACAAGTTCTCAGGAATAAAGTTATACCTTTTGTTAAGGTAATTTGGAGGAACCACAATGCTGAAGAAGCTATGTGGGAACTCGAATAGAATATGATGAAGAATTACCCTCATTTATTTACTTAATTATGTGTAAGCGATTCTGGGGACAGAATCTTGTAGGGGGGAGAATGTAACGGGTCGAATTTATTGAATCAGTGATTCTGGGGACAGAATCCTTTTAAGGGGGGAAAGATGTGACGAACGAGATTTTGTAAATTTATTTTAATATTTATTGAATTAAATAAATATTTTTCGATGATTTAATTATTGAATTAAATAATTAATTGATGCAATTGTGGTAGATTAATTTAATTATATGTGTTACATTTATTAAATTAATGTATAGAATAATTATTATTTGAAGTATGTCATTATTTAAGCTTATTGTATTAAATGAAATATTTAATAAGCATAATGTTATTTTAATTAATGTAATTATTAATTAGAGAATTAAAAATTTGACATTATTAATTAATGATAAAATTAATTATATGATTATGTGAATTTATTATATTTTATTTAAAGTAAATTAAATAAAATATTGGATTTATTTTATAAGGAGTGTGACATTAATTAAACTATATGATAAAGCTTTATTAAATTAAATGGTTTTATAATCTACTCTTGCTAGCCAAACATGGCCTTAGAGGGAGTTGAGAGCAGTTACCCATGATGGGTAACTGACCACAACGCGTCAGTTCATTTGAATACGACGTCTTCTTTTCTTTCTTATTATTCCCAAGTCTAGAAAACAAGCAGAGCATATTTTCTTAGAGTTCATAAAGAGAAAAGAATTTAGATTGAGAAAAGATTGTGAGTGTGCAATCAATCAAATACCTGTAAAAGGATCATCATTGATCATATTCTATATTATACTCTGGGTAATTTCTCCAAACCCAATTTCTATTTTACGTTGTTTGAGTTTTACAAAAATGGCTTTCCCAGTTTTCTGTAAAGTCTCTATGATGGGAAATTGTAAGGCTTATGTGCATATATAGGTTAAGATGTTGTCAAATCATATTTAATTATATATATTTTGGAAACCATAACATCAGTTTCATGAAAATTTGTAGTATATAATTTCTACAAAATTACAGAGTTTGGGTTTTGGCCTTATGGCCTTATACATGTTATTTCATGTGTTGATCATACATTATCCCTAAATTTTACACTCGTATATTATTATACATGTTGATACGAAGAGACCAAACTTTAAACGAACGGATTCGGTGTTATAACGAATCCTTAGTGTCAATTTTCATGTTTTATTTTCAAAACCTTCAAGAACATCAAAATCAGTGAAAATCAAATATTTTAGTTCTGTAATTATGTGTTTTAATGGGTTAAAACTATTCTATAAATGTTGGGTTACATGAATTATAACATGTGGGTATGATTAATTTCGTGTAGTAGTAAATTAATTGCAGAACAGTTTCTGGTTCGCCGCGCCACGACGCCAGACTCGTGCCTTATTTCCCGCACCGCAGCGCCAAGTCTCGAGCCGCAGCGCGAAGATCAAGTATAAAAATGGCGCCGCAGCGCCATTCTCAAAAAAGTTCAGAAAATGTAATTTTTAAAATGTTTAAGTCTAACAATGTGTTAGTAAATTAATTTAATGAACATTTAAACATGTTAGAAGTATAATGAGATGTTAAAATAGTTGTTTAACATGTAAATAACATAATTGCATGTGGATTGAATTATTGAATACATAATTAGCTTGATATTCATGAAGTACAAATTATGTGACAAAGTGATAATTTGACTAAGTATAGTGTGAGACCCCATATTTTATGAATAAATATTTAATTTTCTCGACATAATTTTTTATTTTTAATATTATGGAGTGGATTTGATATAATGTTATAGTTGTGGGTAGTATTTATAAATTTTGCAAAGTATGCAAGTTGTTATAAAATATTCGTTTGGTCGGAGAATATTCTTTTTGTCGGGGAATATCTGTACGACAACACGATCATTGGTGGACCCCACAACGAAAGTATTGTTGTAGTTAGAAAACGACAGAATTATCTTTTTATAAAAATAACGGCGAAAGTGTTACCGTTAAAACTGTTGAACTACCCGGTAGTAAAAGTACAGTAATACGCGTGGTTGCATAGTAGCACACGGTATTGATTATTGATACTTACGTGAGAAGTCACTCAGTTATACTCAATTATTGCTATAGTAATTGCTGCATCATATCTCTCATATTATTGATTCGATTATTGTCATAATATCATCTGCATAATATGTTATTTTATTAAATCAATAATTGAGACGACAAAGTTATTCATATTATTAAATTACAATATTTACAATGTCTAGAAGTTCTGTCAATGAGAGGTTTGGTCACCTAATTGCGCAATAATGGGGAGAAATCCTTATAAGAATGCCCCCTCTTTCCTAGGAACGACATGGTTGATAAATATTGTGAGTTATAATATTAATGATGAATGTTATTAAAATTGAAGTTGTGTTCAGAGTTGAATTTGGAGACGCGGACGTGATATTTGAGTCCAAATCGATGAAATTAGTAAAAACAGTCTATAAACACAAAATTTTCTGGAATTCACTATTTGGTCAAAAAGTCAACAGTTGAACTATACTATACTATAATTGTTTTTATCACATGATTAGAACTATTGAGTCATATGATTTACTATTGATTCACATTATTTACTATTAGGGGAGTTGGTGCAAGTTTGATAATACTTGCAGGACTAAATTAAAAATGAAGAAAAAGAGGAAGGTATTATACTGTAATATTTTGAGCCCCAAAACGTGCAATTATCGAAACTATATTTTCCTATAAATAGAAGCTCATTCTTCCTTCATTTCTCACCAATTCACAAAAGCTTTAGAGCAATTATTATAGAGAGAAATTATCGAGCGAAAGAAGAAGAGAAGTCTGCTACCTCACTATTCCAGTATCTAGTTTTTCCAAGGTAGAGAGTATTATTTCTTTCTTATCCATGAAGAAAACTTCTATTATTCCATTCTTTATTATTCTGTTGGAATAACCTGTATACGCGGGCTACCCTATACTTGGTGAAATTCTTCTATTGTTCCATTCTTTATCATTCCGTTGGAACATCCTGTCTGTGCGTTCTACGCCGGACCTGGTTCCGTCTTTATTATTCTGTTGGAATATCCTGTCTGTGCGTTTTACGTCGGACCTGGTTCCGTCTTTATTATTCTGTTGGAATATCCTGTCTGTGCGTTTTACGCCGGACCTGATTCCGTTATTAATATTTCTGTTGGAATAACCTGTCTGTGCAGTCTATCTCATGCTTGGTGATTTCTTCTGTTATTCCATTCCTTATTAAGCTTATTTGGTTAAAGTTTTGACTTCTATACTCCATGAAATTAGTTGAATATCCTTGATATTTGCGCTTCATCCAGTATCTTTTCATGGAAATATTCTTCTGAGCATTCTTGAATTTTACTCAACAAAGTAGTATCATGTTGACAATTTGGACGTTATTAGTTCCTGGATAAATTAATTATTGAACTTGTTTTATTGAATTCTTATATCATTGTCATCATCCTCATGTTTATATTTTGTTGAAAGTCATCTGTGGCCTATAGTGCATAGATGGACTTGGTATGATTATGACCAGGGATTATTCGGTGTAATCATGACCGTAATGTTACAAATGATGTGGAAAAAAGTCCTCATTGGCCATACTAAAGAATATCATTGGCCGTAATGCAGGGGTGATTCGATGATGTGGATTATTTATTAAGCTGAGTCCCAGCGATAAAAGTTATGAAAAACCTTCTAAATCATAAAAGATAGTAGATTTTATTCTCTACTTGACTCTTTTAATGGATTGCTTGTTCCGCTGCAGTTAAACTTGATGGTTGTTATATTATATCAGTTTAACACTATTAAAGGTTAACGATAATATATTTTGCATTATCTTAGTCATAATATTTCCTGCTGGGCTAGTTGAGCTCACTCTTTTACTTTCATTGTTCTCTTCGGGAAATGAGAACGTAGCAGGGACTAGCCGGGGAACGGAGTGACAGACCAGATGATAGCATTAGTAGTCCTCACTATTCAGTGAAATAGTGGAAAATAAATGTAATAATATTGAATTTGAGTTTGGACATTGTCTAGACGACAATATTTGTATTAAAACTCACAGCTTATGTTTTGTCGTACTTTACACGACAGTTGTATAATTAAGTTGTATTTGTATTCTGTACCATGTATTTGTCGACTCAGAATAGGTGATGTATAACTGTTTTGGTGGCGTCACAGTTGGTATCAAAGCTTAGGGATATGATCCCTGGCTAAGACGTGAGACTAGAACTACGAGGGGAGAGACGGGGATTTCCTTCGCTAGTATGACCTACCTAAGTTTATTTGATATTTAATTGGTCAGTCAGAGTATAGGGATAATATGTGATGTTAATTAACCCTTGTTTTCTGGCAGTATTTGAAAATGACATCCAAGAATGTTGAGAATAGCAATGGAGCACAGGAGACCGTTGAGTCTCCACAGATCAATAATTATGACAATGTGGAACAGGATGGCGATAATCCTCTTGTAAACACCAACACTGATCAATCAACGAACGAAGGTATGTTTAGGAGCTTTTTAGAATTCATGCAACATCAGGCGAAGGCCACTCCTGTTCATAATACAGGAGGAAACAATGGCAACCCACTGTTGGTCACCGCTAAGTAATTAAAGGAGCTGAGACCACCAGAGTTTTTGGGAAAGCCAGAACCACTTAAGGCATAGACGTGGTTAAAGCAGATCACCAAGATATTTGATGTCTTGGGATGTTCCGAGGAGCAAAAGGTTCCCTTTGCCACCTTTATGTTGCGTGAAGAGGCAGATCACTGGTGGGAATCTGTAAAACGTACCTAGCCTGACACACTCAAGATGTTTTGGGAGAAGTTCCAAGAGCTGTTCAACGACAAGTACTTTCCTGAAAGTATTCGTCACATGAAGGAGGTGGAGTTTATCAAGTTGGAACAAAACAATATGACCGTGTCGCAATACGAGGCTAAATTTGCGGAGTTATCCCGGTTAGCATCCCATTTGGTCGATAATGAGGAGCGAATCAACATGCCAGAAATGGTAACCACTTCGGTGGTAATCATGGTCAAAACAATAAGAATGGACATTTCAAGAAGAGGAGATTCAATAATGATGGAAAGACGTCAGCACCAGCACCCGTTGTTAAGGAAGGAGAACGACCACCTATCATATGCTTCAAATGTGGAGGGGAAGGACACATCAGTCCAAACTGCGCGATGCCATCCAAAACATGTTATAATTGTGGAAGAAAAGGTCATTTAGCCCGATTTTGTCGTTCACCGAAGACAAGTTCAGCTAGGATGGAGGTACCAAAGGTCGTCCCAGAAAAGTCAAAGCCGGTAGTTTAAGAGAGAATGTTTTTTTATGACGAGGAACCTGAATAAAATTATCACGGATATGTTAGTCATAAACTCTTGCGAAGTCTATACCGTGTTAGATACCAGTTCTACTCACTCTTTTATTTCACCTAGTTATGTTCAATGTTTGAATTTAACTCCGGAGAAGTTAGATTTTGATTTATCTGTTGAAACTCAGTTGGGAGAAACCTTCATTACCTCCACTATTTATAAATCTTGTTCAAATCAACACTTTAACGTTACCTGTCAATCGTATCTCTTTGAAAATACTTGCCTTTGATGTTATTTTAAGAATAGATTGGTTAACTACTCATCATGCTTTTGGTAAGGTTGTTAGCTTTCATATTCCTAACCAACCTGTTATGTTAATTCAAGCAACCAAACCACTAAAGTCAATCATTGTCATATCAAGCCATAAGTAAAGAGCCACGGTCCTTTCGTTGTTGACTTTCTTGTGTGGAATGCACCGAAGCTAGACTTTCTGTAGGCGACGTTGTGAATGACGATGGCAAGTTGATAGGTATCAATGTGACGTGCTATCCAAGTCTTAGATGAGAGTCACAGTTTTGAATGATATTTCTATTGTTAATAAATTTTCCGATGCATTCTTGAAGACTTCTTAGCCTAGCCTAGAGCGTGAAATCAAATTTTTTATTGACCGTAGTACAAAACCCATTTCTTAAACCCTCAAATATTTTCTTCACCTAAAACGAACGTAGCATGTGCCAAAGACGTTGGCTCGAGCTGTTAAAGATTACGATCATATCATTCAATACCATCGTGGAAAAGCGAACGTGGTAGCTGATGCGTTGAGTAGAAGATCGTATGCGTTTACAAGTGCCAATATATAAACCCCTGTGAAGATAACGAATATATGAGTAGAATCGACTTTAATCGATAAAGTTAAAGTCGCTTAAGCTACACACCTGGAGCTGATTAATGTGAAGAATTAAGAAGGTTCAAGAGGGCGTTATTCTAGAAGCAAGAATTGACGAAGAGAAGAAATCTCAACCCTCGATTTAATTGGCCCATTTGAAATCCTCGATAAAATAGGAACTGTGGCTTATAGACTCGTTTTACCGCCAAGTATGTCGTGTGTTTATAACGTTTTTAACTGTATCGACGTTACGTAAATATGGGGATGACCCGAACCACATTATTAATTTAGAACCGGACGAGATAGCGAATGATTTAACGTATGAGGATATACGTGTTAAAATCTTTGATAAGAAGGATTATATTTGACACTCAAAGGTTATACCTCAAGAGTTAGAATCTGAAATGAAGTCAAGGTATCCTCATCTCTTCGGCATACCAGGTACGTACGTAAATTTCGAGGGCGAAATTTCATAAGGAGGGGAGATTGTGAGACCCCAGATTTTATGAATAAATATTTAATTTTCTCGAAATAATTTTTTATTTTTAATATTATGGAGTGGATTTGATATAATGTTATAGTTGTGGGTAGTATTTATAAAATTTGCAAAGTATGCAAGTTGTTATAAAATATTCGTTTGGTCGGTGAATATTCTTTTTGTCGGGGAATATCCGTACGACGAAACAATCATTGGTGGACCCCACAACGGAAGTATTGTCGTAGTTAGAAAACGACGGAATTATCTTTTTATAAAAATAACGGCGAAAGTGTTACCGTTAAAACTGTTGAACTACCCAGTAGTAAAAGTACAGTAATACGCGTGGTTGCATAGTAGCACACGGTATTGATTATTGATGCTTACGTGAGAAGTCACTCAGTTATACTCAATTATTGCTATAGTAATTGCTGCATCATATCTCTCATATTATTGATTCGATTATTGTCATAGTATCATCTCCATAATATGTTATTTTATTAAATCAATAATTGAGACGAAAAAGTTATTCATATTATTAAATTGCAATATTTACAATGTCTAGAAGTTCTGTCAAGGAGAGGTTTGGTCACCTAATTGCACGCCAATAGAGAGAAATCCTTATAGGAAAGCCCCCTCTTTCCTGGGAACGATCTGGTTGATAAATATTGTGAGTTATAATATTAATGATGAATGTTATTAAAATTGGAGTTGTGTTCGGAGTTGAATTTGGAGACGCGGACGTGATATTTGAGTCCGGATCGATGAAATTAGTAAAAATAGTCTATATACACAAAATTTTCCGGAATTCACTATTTGGTCAAAAAGTCAACAGTTGACTTTTTCAGGAAAAGTCAAACTTCGAAATTTCAAATTTTATATTGTTGATAAAAATTGTTTCATTATGTTGGAATTGTTTGTGTTTGTGAAAATCGACATCTATTCCGATGATAATTGATGTCTGGTGGGTTATATTGATAAATCGGGTAATTTATCGGATAAATGAGCAATTAATTGCTACTAATTCACATGCTTATATAACTATTTGTTCACATGTGTGTACTATTGAATCATATTCTTGAACTATTAGGGGAGTTGGTGCAAAAATGATAATGCTAGCATGACAATGTTAAAAATGGAAGTATAGATGGAGGTACTATACTGTAATTGTTTATATTACATGATTAGAACTATTGAGTCATATGATTTACTATTGATTCACATTATTTACTATTAGGGGAGTTGGTGCAAGTTTGATAATACTTGCAGGACTAAATTAAAAATAAAGAAAAAGAGGAAGGTATTATACTATAATATTTCGAGCCCCAAAACGTACAATTATCGAAACTATATTTTCCTATAAATAGAAGCTCATTCTTCCTTCATTTCTCACCAATTCACAAAAGCTTTAGAGCAATTATTATATAGAGAAATTATAGAGCGAAAGAAGAAGAGAAATCTGCTACCTCACTATTCCAGTATCCAGTTTTTCCAAGGTATGGAGTATTATTTCTTTCTTATCCATGAAGAGAACTTCTATTATTCTATTCTTTATTATTCTGTTGGAATAACCTGTATACGCGGGCTACCCTATACTTGGTGAAATTCTTCTGTTGTTCCATTCTTTATCATTCTGTTGGAACATCCTATCTGTGAGTTCTACGCCGGACCTGGTTCCGTTTTTATTATTTTGTTGGAATATCTTGTCTATGTGTTTTACGCCAGACCTGGTTCCGTCTTTATTATTCTGTTGGAATATCCTGTCTGTGCGTTTTACGCCGGACCTGATTCCGTTATTAATTGTTCTATTGGAATAACCTGTCTGTGCGGTCTATCTCATGCTTGGTGATTTCTTTTGTTATTCCATTCCTTATTATGCTCAGTTTGTTAAAGTTTTGACTTCTATACTCCATGAAATTAGTGGAATATCATTGATATTTGCGCTTCATCCAGTATCTTTTCATGGAAATATTCTTCTGAGCATTCTTGAATTTTACTCTACAAAGTAGTATCATGTTGACAATTTGGACGTTATTAGTTCCTGGATAAATTAATTATTGAACTTGTTTTATTGAATTCTTATATCATTGTCATCATCCTCATGTTTATATTTTGTTGAAAGTCATCTGTGGCCTATAGTGCATAGATGGACTTGGTATGATTATGACCAGGGATTATTCGGTGTAATCATGACCGTAATGTTACAAATGATGTGGAAAAAAGTCCTCATTGGCCATACTAAAGAATATCATTGGCCGTAGTGCAGGGGTGATTCGATGATGTGGATTATTTATTAAGCTGAGTCCCAGCGATAAAAGTGATGAAAAACCTTCTAAATCATAAAAGATAGTAGATTTTATTCTCTACTTGACTCTTTTAATGGATTGCTTGTTCCGCTGCAGTTAAACTTGATGGTTGTTATATTGTATCAGTTTAACACTATTAAAGGTTAACGATAATATATTCTGCATTATCTTAGTCATAATATTTCCTACTGGGCTAGTTGAGCTCACTCTTTTACTTTCATTGTTCTCTTCGGGAAATGAGAACGTAGCAGGGACTAGCCGGGGAACGGAGTGACGGACCAGATGATAGCATTAGTAGTCCTCACTATTCAGTGAAATAGTGGAAAATAAATGTAATAATATTGAATTTGAGTTTGGATATTGTCTAGACGACAATATTTGTATTAAAACTCACAGCTTATGTTTTGTCGTACTTTACACGACAGTTGTATAATTAAGTTGTATTTGTATTCTGTACCATGTATTTGACGACTCAGAATAGGTGATGTATACCTGTTTTGGTGGCGTCACAGTTGGTATCAAAGCTTAGGGATATGATCCCTGGCTAAGACGTGAGACTAGAACTACGAGGGGAGAGACGGGGATTTCCTTCGCTAGTATGACCTACCTAAGTTTATTTGATATTTAATTGGTCGGTCAGAATATAGGGATAATATGTGATGTTAATTCACCCTTGTTTTGTGGAAGTATTTGAAAATCACATTCGAAAATGTTGAGAATAGCAATGGAGCAGAAGAGACCGTTGAGTATCCACAGATCAATAATTAGGACAATGTGCAACAGGATGGCGATAATCCTCTTGTAAACACCAACACTGTTCAATCAACGAAAGAAGGTACGTTTAGGAGCTTTTTAGAATT
The DNA here is from genome assembly GCA_020205505.1 of Panax japonicus. Taxonomy (NCBI): domain Eukaryota; kingdom Viridiplantae; phylum Streptophyta; class Magnoliopsida; order Apiales; family Araliaceae; genus Panax; species Panax japonicus. The sequence goes on along the minus strand of CM035094.1, from coordinate 35,457,288 downwards.
CATGCAACATCAGGCGAAGGCCACTCCTGTTCATAATACAAGAGGAAACAATGGCAACCCACGGTTGGTCACCGCTAAGCAATTCAAGGAGCTGGGACCACCGGATTTTTTGGGAAAGCCAGAACCACTTAAGGCAGAGACGTGGTTAAAGTAGATCACCAAGATATTTGATGTCTTGGGATGCTCCGAGGAGCAAAAGGTTCCCTTTGCCACCTTTATGTTGCGTGAAGAGGCAGATCACTGGTGGGAATCTGTAAAACGTACCCAGCCTGACGCACTCAAGATGTCTTGGGAGAAGTTCCAAGAGCTGTTCAACGACAAGTACTTTCCTGAAAGTATTCGTCACATGAAGGAGGTGGAGTTTATCAAGTTGGAACAAAACAATATGACCGTGTCGCAATACGAGGCTAAATTTGCGGAGTTATCCCGGTTTGCATCCCATTTGGTCGATAATGAGGAGCGAATGACGCGAATGTTTTTAAGAGATTTGAAGCCGGAGATACGCCAATATCTTATTTCTCATAAACTGTATTTGTATTCAGATGTTGTAAATAGGGCTCAGTTAGTGGAGCGCGATAACGAGTCAACGCAACCAAAAGAGAGCTAGCCGGCAAAATGATAATACCGGTGATAACAGTCATCAAAGCGGTGACAATAAGCATGTAGGGAATCAACATGCCAGAAATGGTAACCACTTCGGTGGTAATCATGGTCAAAACAATAAGAATGGACATTTCAAGAAGAGGAGATTCAACAATGATGGAAAGACGTCAGCACCAGCACCCGTTGTTAAGGAAGGAGAACGACCACCTATCATATGCTTCAAATGCGGAGGGGAAGGACACATCAGTTCAAACTGCGCGATGCCATCCAAAACATGTTATAATTGTGGAAGAGAAGGTCACTTAGCCCGATTTTGTCGTTCACCGAAGAAAAGTTCAGCTAGGATGGAGGCACCAAAGGCCGTCCCAGAAAGGTCAATGCCGGTGGTTTAAGAGAGAATGTTTTTTTTTGTGACGAGGAACCTGAATAAAATTATCACGGGTAAGTTAGTCATAAACTCTTGCGAAGTCTATACCGTGTTAGATACTGGTTCTACTCACTCTTTTATTTCACCTAGTTATGTTCAATGTTTGAATTTAACTCCGGAGAAGTTAGATTTTGATTTATCTGTTGAAACTCAGTTGGGAGAAACCTTCATTACCTCCACTATTTATAAATCTTGTTCAAATCAACACTTTAACGTTACCTATCAATCGTATCTCTTTGAAAATACTTGCCTTTGATGTGATTTTAAGAATAGATTGGTTAACTACTCATCATGCTTTTCATAAGGTTGTTAGCTTTCATATTCCTAACCAACCTGTTATGTTAATTCAAGCAACCAAACCACTAAAGTCAATCATTGTCATATCAAGCCATAAGTAAAGAGCCCCGGTCCTTTCGTTGTTGACTTTCTTGTGTGGAATGCACCGAAGCCTAGACTTTCTGTAGGCGATGTTGTGAATGACGATGGCAAGTTGATAGGTATCAATGTGACGTGCTATCCAAGTCTTAGGATGAGAGTCACAGTTTTGAATGATATTTCTATTGTTAATAAATTTTCTGATGAATTCTTGAAGACTTCATAGCCTACCCTAGAGCGTGAAATCGAATTTTGTATTGACCCTAGTACAAAGCCCATTTCTTAAACCCTCAAATATTTTCTTCACCTAAAACGAACATAACATGTGCCAAAGACGTTGGCTCGAGCTGTTAATGATTGCAATCATATCATTCAATACCATCGTGGAAAAACGAACGTGGTAGCTGACGCGTTGAGTGGAAGATCGTATGCGTTTATAAGTGTGAATATTTAAACCCCTGTGAAGATAACGAATATATGAATAGAATCGACTTTAATCGATAAAGTTAAAGTCGCTTAAGCTACGCACCTGGAGCTGATTAATGTGAAGAATTAAGAAGGTTCGAGAGGGCGTTAATCTAGAATTAAGAATTGACGAAGAGAAGAAATCTCAACCCTCGATTTAATTGGCCCATTTGAAATCTTCAATAAAGTAGGAACTGTGGCTTATAGACTCGTTTTACAGCCAAGTATGTCGCGTGTTCATAACGTTTTTAACGTATCGACGTTACGTAAATATGGGGATGACCCGAACCACATTATTAATTTAGAACTGGAGGAGATAGCGAATGATTTAACGTATGAGGATATACGTGTTAAAATCTTGGATAAGAAGGAGTATATTTGACACTCAAAGGTTATACCTCAAGAGTTAGAATCCGAAATAAAGTCAAGGTATCCTCATCTCTTCGGCATACCAGGTACGTACGTAAATTTCGAGGACAAAATTTCATAAGGAGGGGAGATTGTGAGACCCCAGATTTTATGAATAAATATTTAATTTTCTCGAAATAATTTTTTATTTTTAATATTATGGAGTGGATTTGATATAATGTTATAGTTGTGGGTAGTATTTATAAATTTTGCAAAGTATGCAAGTTGTTATAAAATATTCGTTTGGTCGGTGAATATTCTTTTTGTCGGGGAATATCTGTACGACGACACAATCATGTGTGGACCCCACAACGGAAGTATCGTCGTAGTTAGAAAACGACGGAATTATATTTTTATAAAAATAACTGCGAAAGTGTTACCGTTAAAACTGTTGAACTACCCAGTAGTAAAAGTACAGTAATACGCGTGGTTGTATAGTAGCACACAGTATTGATTATTGATGCTTACGTGAGAAGTCACTCAGTTATACTCAATTATTGCTATAGTAATTGCTGCATCATATCTCTCATATTATTGATTCGATTATTGTCATAGTATCATCTCCATAATATGTTATTTTATTAAATCAATAATTGAGACGACAAAGTTATTAATATTATTAAATTGCAATATTTACAATGTCTAGAAGTTCTGTCAAGGAGAGGTTTGGTCACCTAATTGTGCGCCAATAGGGAGAAATCCTTATAGGAAAGCCCCCTCTTTCCTGGGAACGACCTGGTTGATAAATATTGTGAGTTATAATATTAATGATGAATGTTATTAAAATTGAAGTTATGTTCGGAGTTGAATTTGGAGACGCGGACGTGATATTTGAGTCCGGATCGATGAAATTAGTAAAAACAGTCTATAAACACAAAATTTTCGGAATTCACTATTTGCTCAAAAAGTCAACAGTTCACTTTTTCTGGAAAAGTCAAACTTCGAAATTTCAAAATTTATATTGTTGATAAAAATTGTTTCATTATGTTGGAATTGTTTGTGTTAGTGAAAATCGACATCTATTCCGATGATAATTGATGTCTGTGGGTTATATTGATAAATCGGGTAATTTATCGGATAAATGAGCAATTAATTGCTACTAATTCACATTCTTATATAACTATTTGTTCACATGTGTGTACTATTGAATCATATTCTTATATTATTAGTGAAGTTGGTGCAAAATTGATAATACTTGCTTGACTAAGTTAAAAATGGAGATATAGATGGGGGTACTATACTGTAATTGTTTTTATCACATGATTAGAACTATTGAGTCATATAATTTACTATTGATTCACATTATTTACTATTAGGGGAGTCGGTACAAGTTTGATAATACTTGCAGGATTAAATTAAAAATGAAGAAAAAGTGGAAGGTATTATACAGTAATATTTTGAGCCCCAAAACGTGCAATTATCGAAACTATATTTTCCTATAAATAGAAGCTCATTCTTCCTTCATTTCTCACCAATTCCCAAAAGTTTTAGAGCAATTATTATAGAGAGAAATTATAGAGCGAAAGAAGAAGAGAAGTCTGCTACCTCACTATTCCAGTATCCAGTTTTTCCAAGGTAGGGAGTATTATTTCTTTCTTATCCATGAAGAGAACTTCTATTATTCCATTCTTTATTATTCTGTTGGAATAACCTGTATACGCGGGCTACCCTATACTTAGTGAAATTCTTCTGTTGTTCCATCCTTTATCATTCTGTTGGAACATCCTATCTGTGCGTTCTACGCCGGACCTGGTTCCGTCTTTATTATTCTGTTGGAATATCTTGTCTGTGCGTTTTACGCCAGACCTGGTTCCGTCTTTATTATTCTGTTGGAATATCATGTCTGTGCGTTTTACGCCGGATCTGATTTCGTTATTTATTGTTCTGTTGGAATAACCTGTCTGTGCGGTCTATCTCATGCTTGGTGATTTCTTTTGTTATTCCATTCCTTATTATGCTCAGTTGGTTAAAGTTTTAACTTCTATACTCCGTGAAATTAGTGGAATATCCTTGATATTTGTGCTTAATCTAGTATCTTTTCATGGAAATATTCTTCTGAGCATTCTTGAATTTTACTATACAAAGTAGTATCATGTTGACAATTTGGACGTTATTAGTTCCTGGATAAATTAATTCTTGAACTTGTTTTACTGAATTCTTATATCATTGTCATCATCCTCATGTTTATATTTTGTTGAAAGTCATATTGTGGCCTATAGTGCATAGATGGACTTGGTATGATTATGACCAGGGATTATTCGGTGTAATCATGACCGTAATGTTACAAATGATGTGGAAAAAAGTCCTCATTGGCCATACTAAAGAATATCCTTGGCCGTAGTGCAGGGGTGATTCGATGATGTGGATTATTTATTAAGCTGAGTCCCAGCGATAAAAGTGATGAAAAACCTTCTAAATCATAAAAGATAGTAGATTTTATTCTCTACTTGACTCTTTTAATGGATTGCTTGTTCCGCTGCAGTTAAACTTGATGGTTGTTATATTGTATCAGTTTAACACTATTAAAGGTTAACGATAATATATTCTGCATTATCTTAGTCATAATATTTCCTACTGGGCTAGTTGAGCTCACTCTTTTACTTTCATTGTTCTCTTCAGAAAATGAGAACGTAGCAGGGACTAGCCGGGGAACGAAGTGACGGACCAGATGATAGCATTAGTAGTCCTCACTATTCAGTGAAATAGTGGAAAATAAATGTAATAATATTGAATTTGAGTTTGGATATTGTTTAGACGACAATATTTGTAATTAAAACTCACAGCTTATGTTTTGTCGTACTTTACACGACAGTTGTATAATTAAGTTGTATTTGTATTCTGTACCATGTATTTGACGACTCAGAATAGGTGATGTATACCTGTTTTGGGGGCGTCACAGTTGGTTTCAAAGCTTAGGGATATGATCCCTGGCTAAGATGTGAGAGTAGAACTAGGAGGGGAGAGACGGGGAATTCCTTCGCTAGTATGACCTACCTAAATTTATTTGATATTTAATTGGTCGGTCAGAGTATAGGGATAATATGTGATGTTAATTAACCCTTGTTTTCTGGCAGTATTTGAAAATGACATCCAAGAATGTTGAGAATAGCAATGGAGCACAGGAGACCGTTGAGTCTCCACAGATCAATAATCAGGACAATGTGCAATAGGATGGTGATAATCCTCTTGTAAACACCAACACTGATCAATCGACGAACGAAGGTACGTTTAGGAGCATTTTAGAATTCATGCAACATCAGGCGAAAGCCACTCCTATTCATAATACAGGAGGAAACAATGGCAACCCACGGTTGGTCACCTCTAAGCAATTCAAGGAGCTGGGACCACCGGAGTTTTTGGGAAAGCCAGAACCAATTAAGGCAGAGACGTGGTTAAAGTAGATCACCAAGATATTTGATGTCTTGGGATGCTCCGAGGAGCAAAAGGTTCCCTTTGCTACCTTTATGTTGCGTGAAGAGGCAGATCACTGGTGGGAATCTGTAAAACGTACCCAGCCTGACGCACTCAAGATGTCTTGGGAGAAGTTCCAAGAGTTGTTCAACGACAAGTACTTTCCTAAAAGTATTCGTCACATGAAGGAGGTGGAGTTTATCAAGTTGGAACAAAACAATATGACCGTGTCGCAATACGAGGCTAAATTTGCGGAGTCATCCCGGTTTGCATCCCATTTGATCGATAATGAGGAGCGAATGACGCGAATGTTTTTAAGAGATTTGAAGCCGGAGATACGCCAATATCTTATTTCTCATAAACTGTATTTGTATTCAGATGTTGTAAATAGGGCTCAGTTAGTGGAGTGCGATAACGAGTCAACGTAACCTAAAAGAGAGCAGTCGGTAAAATTATAATACTGGTGATAACAGTCATCAAAGCGGTGACAATAAGCATGGAGGGAATCAACATGCCAGAAATGGTAATCACTTCGGTGGTAATCATGGTCAAAACAATAAGAATGGACATTTCAAGAAGAGGAGATTCAACAATGATGGAAAGACGACAGCACCAGCACCCGTTGTTAAGGAAGGAGAACGACCACCTATTATATGCTTCAAATGCGGAGGGGAAGGACACATCAATCCAAACTGCACGATGCCATCCAAAACATGTTATAATTGTGGAAGAGAATGTCACTTAGCCCAATTTTGTCGTTCACCGAAGACAAGTTCAGCTAGGATGGAGGCCCCTAAGGCTGTCCCAAAAAAGTCAAAGCCGGTAGTTTAAGAAGAGAACGCTTTTTTTTTGTGACGAGGAACCTGAATAAAATATCACGGGTATGTTAGTCATAAACTCTTGCGAAGTCTATACCGTGTTAGATACCGGTTCTACTCACTCTTTTATTTCGCCTAGTTATGTTCAATGTTTGAATTTAACTCCAGAGAAGTTAGATTTTGATTTATCTGTTGAAACTCAGTTGGGAGAAACCTTCATTACCTCCACTATTTATAAATCTTGTTCAAATCAACACTTTAACGTTACCTGTCAATCGTATCTCTTTGAAAATACTTGCCTTTGATGTGATTTTAAGAATAGATTGGTTAACTACTCATCATGCTTTTCGTAAGGTTGTTAGCTTTCATAATCCTAACCAACCTGTTATACGAATTCAAGCAACCAAACCACTAAAGTCAATCATTGTCATATCAAGCCATAAGTAAAGAGTCCCGGTCCTTTCGTTGTTGACTTTCTTGTGTGGAATGCACCTGAAGCCAGACTTTCTGTAGGTGACGTTGTGCATGACGATGGCACGGTACATTTCAGCATGATTTGAATAAACTTCGAAATCTAGCATAGCTAGAGGATTTGGAATATCCTATTCTCCATCTTCCTTCATTGTCTTACTGCGACAATACTTAACTTCTCTAGCACCTTCAATGCTAAGTCTATTGAAAATACTTCGTTTTTAGTCTAAACATCTCTATACCATAGTAAAATTCATCAACTTACCACACATTATGAGTTCAGGAACTTTCCACAATAATATGAGTTTAAGAACATCCAGATAAACCTTAGGCGTCCATTCGCTGAAACATTCAAAAACATACCATATTATTTCTCACGCATACGTCGTACTAATCTTCGTAATATACTCGTATAATAACTCGTATCATACTCGTATTTCTCACGCATAATAACCATAATTATTATATGTACTCCTTAGATTCTCGGAACTCACTTTTCCAAACCCTTAGGTTTTGAGTCCGCAAGCGAAAACTTCGTTTTTGCCATAACTGAAATATTTTTGAATATTCCATTACGTCTCAACATTTTACGTAATCAATAACTTCTCGGAATTTCAAAATAAATCTCTGAGCAGAAATGGATGAATAATGCCCATTTCGTCTTTTTCCCTGAAAAATATTTTGTTCCCGGAAAACTTTCATTTTCGTCTTCAAAATTCTTACTCGTTAAATCTAGCTCATAGCTAGAATCCTCCTGACTTATAATCATCCTAGGTTATAGAACGATTAATAAACACATAGCACAGAATAGTATTAATAAAATTTCCTTTTATTAATAACTAATTCTTTAAACCTAAATTCTGGATAATCCAAAATTCTGGGTTGTTACATACTTGGCGGTAAAATGAGTCTATAGGCCACAGTTCCTACTCGATCAAGGATTTAAAATGGGCCAATTAAATTGAGGGTTGAGATTTCCTCTCTTCATTGATTTCTTAATTCTAGAATAACGCCCTCTTGAACCTTCTTCTTCACATTATCAGCTCTGATTATGTAGCTTGAGCAGCTTTAACTTTATCGATTAAAGTCAATTATAATTGTATATTCGTTATCTTCACGTGGGTCCTTAGAGTCTTTAACTCTATCTCCATCATTTGTATATTATACGAAATGGGACTTTGTGTTAACAACATCACACTCGCATACGCTCTTCTACTCAACGCATCAGCTACCACGTTCGATTTTCCCACTATGATATTGAATGGTACGATCGTAATCTTCAACAGCTCGAGTCAACGTCTTTGGTATATGTTACATTTGTTTTAGGTGAAGAAAATATTTGAGGTTTTAAAATATGGGTTTTGTATTGGGGTCAATACAAAATTCGATTTCACGCCCTAGGGGTAGGCTAAGAAGTCTTCAAGAATACGTCAGGAAATTTATTAACAATAGAAATATCATTCAAAATTGTGATCCTCATCCAAGACTTGATAGTACGTCACATTGATACCTATCAACTTGCCATCGTCATTCACGACTTCGCCTACAGAAAGTCTAGCTTCGATGCATTTCACACAAGGAAGTCAACAACGAAAGGACTGGGGCTCTTTACTTATGGCTTGATATGACAATGATTGACTTCAGTGGTTTAGTTGCTTGGATTCACATAACAGGTTGGTTAGGAATATGAAAGCTAACAACCTTACGAAAAGCATGATGAGTAGTTAACCAATCGATTCCTAAAATCAGCATCAAAGGCAAGTATTTTCAAAGAGATAAGATCGACAGGTAACGTGAAAGTGTCGATTTGAATTAAACAAGATTTATAAATAGTGGATGTAACGAAGGTTTCTCCCAACAGAGTTTCAACAGATAAATCAAAATCTAACTTCTCCGAAGTTAAATTCAAATATTGAACACAACTAGGTGAAATAAAAGAGTGAGTAGAACCGGTATCTAACACAGTATAGACTTCACAAGAGTTTATGATTAACTTACCCGTAATAACCTCGTTCGGGTTCCATGATAAACGCTCTCACTTAAACTACCAGCTTCTACTTGTCTGAGACATCCTTTGGCATCACTATCCTAGTTGGACTTGACTTTGGTGCATGACAAAATCGGGCTAGGTGACATTCTCTTCTTGAATTTTCCACATTCTATTATCTTGGCCATGATTACCACCGAAGTGGTTACCATTCTTGGCGTGATAATTTCCCCCACGATGGTTATCATTGTTCCGATGGCCGTTGCCACCAGTACGATTATTATCGTGTTATTGGTCATTGTCCTTTTGGTTGTGTTGACCTATTATCGCAGCTCCAATAACTGAGCCCTAGTCACAACATCTGAATATAAATAAAGTTTATGAGAAATGAGGTATTGACGTATATCGGATTTCAAACCTCTTAGAAACATTCGCGTCATTCGCTAATCATTATCGACCAAATGGGATGCAAATCGGGATAACTCGGCAAACTTAGCCTCGTACTACGACACGGTCATATTTTTTTGTTCCAACTTGATAAACTCCACCTCCTTCATGTGACGAATACTTTCGGGAAAGTACGTGTCGTTGAAAAGCTCTTGGAACTTCTCGCAAGACATCTTGAGTGCGTCAGGCTGGGTGCATTTTACAGATTCCCACCAATAATCTACTTCTTCACACAACATAAAGGTGGCAAAGGGAACCTTTTGCTTCTCGGAGCATCCCAAGACATCAAATATCTTGGTGATATTCTTTAACCACGTCTCCGCCTTAAGTGGTTCTGGCTTTTCCAAAAACTCTGGTGGTCCGAGCTCCTTAAACTGCTTAGCGATGACCGACTGTGAGTTGCAATTGTTTCCACCTGCATTATAAACAGGAGTCTCTCTCGCCTGATGTTGCATGAATTGCATAAAGCCTCTGAACATCCCATCGTTCATCATTTCATCGGTGTTATTGTTTACCTGAGGATTATTGTCTTCCTGTTGCACATTATCCTGGATATTGATCGTTGGTGACTCAACGGTCTCATGTGCTTCATTGCTTATCCCAACATTTTCAGATGCCAATTTCAAATACTGCCACAAAACAAGGGTTAATTAACATGTCACATATTATCTATATACTCTGACCGAACAATTAAATACCAAATAAACTTAGGTAGGTCATACTAGCGAAGGAATTCCCCGTCTCTCCCCTCCTAGTTTTTGTCTCACATCTCAGCCAAGGATCATATCCCTAAGCTTTGATACTAACTGTGACGCCCCCATAACAGGTATACATCACCCATCTTGAGTCGCCAATATAAGGTACTGAATACAAATACAACTTAATTATACAACAGTCGTGCAAAATACGACAAAACATAGGCTGTGAGTTTTAATACAAATATTGTCATCTAGACAATATTCACACTCAATGGAGTCCTCATTACATTTATTATCATACTATTTCACAGAATAGTGAGGACTACTAATGCACCATCTAGGATCATCACTATGTTCCTCGACTAGTCCCAGCTACGTTCTCATTTCCTGAAGAGAATATTGAAAGAAATGGTGAGCTCAACTAGCCCAGTAAGAAATATTATGACTAAGATAATGCAGAATAAATTATCATTAGTCCTTCAACGGTGTTAAACTGATAAAATATAATAAACATCAAGTTTAACTGCAGCAGAACAAGCAATCCATTAGAAGAGTCAAGTAGAGAATAAAATCTACTATCTTCTATGATTTAAAAGGTTTTTCATCACTTTTATCGCTGGGACTCAGCTTAATAAATAAAATCGAATCATCCCTGCTCCACGGCCAAGGATATTCATGTAATCATCAATGATCATGACTATACAAAATAATCCCTGGTCATAATCATACCAACAACTGTCCACCAATGAACTACAGGCCAATGAGGACTTTTACCACATCATTCGTCACATTACGGTCATGATTATACCAAATAATCCCTGGTCATAATCATACCAAGTCCATCTATGCACGTAAGCCAAAGATGACTTTCAACATAATATAAGCATGAGGATGATGACAATTCAATAAAATAGGTTCAAGAATAAATTTTAAAGATTTATAAGTTAATTTATCTTGAACTCAATAACGTCTCAATAACGTCCAAATTTGTCAACATGATACTTCTTTGTACAGTAAAATTCAAGAATGCTCAGAAGAATATTTCCATGAAAAGATACTGGATAAAGCGCAAATATCAAGGATATTCCACTAATTTCATGGAGTATAGAAGCCAGAGCTTTAACCAACTGAGTATAATATAATATATGAAACTGCAAATAGATTTTCACCCGCCATGCGGTAATCCACGTATACAGATCATTTCCATAATTTAATAAGGAATGAATACACAGTATCATTTACCATGCATGTGGTAATCCACATAGACAGGTCGTTCCAACAGATTAATAAAGAATGGAATAACAGAAGGATTCACCATGCGTGCGATAGACTGCACCGACAGGTTATTCCCACCAGAATAATAAATAATGGAACTAGGTCCGGCGTAAATGCACAGACAGAATATTCTGATAGAATAATAAATAATGGAACTAGGTCTGGCGTAAACGCACAGAGAGGATATTCCGATAGAATAATAAAGAACGAAATATTAGAAGAATTTCACTATGTATGCTGGTACTTCGCATAAACAGGTTATTCCAACATAATAATAAGAATGGAATAACAGAAGAATTTCACCAAGTATAGGGTATCCCGCGTATACAGGTTATTCCAACAGAATAATAAAGAATGAAATAACAGAAGTTCTCTTCATGAATAAGAAAGAAAGAATACCTCTTATGAGTACAACAAATAATATTCCCTACCTTAGAAGAAACTGGATATTGGAAAAGTGAAGTAGCAGAATACTTTTCTTCTTTCTCTCTATAGTTTCTCTCTCTAGAGTTTCAGTGAATTCGTAAGAAATAATAAAGGAATGGGCTTCTATTTATAGGAGAATGGACTGAATAGTAACTAATTCATAAACGGTCCAGATTGATTTACTTTTAAACGGACTTTCCATATTGGTTTACTATTAAAACTTAAAGCAACGGTCCATACTGATTTGCTATTAAAACTTTAAACCAGCGGTCCATATTGATTTACTATTATATCTTCAACCAACGGTCTGAAAAATTAGCACATCTTCTCATGGAATAATATTGTACCCAAAAATAATTTGGACCGAAAAAAATAAATCTTACGGGTGAATAGTACCCCGTGAATAGTAACTCGTTAATAGTAACTCATGAATAGTAACTCGTGAATAGTAACTCATAAATAGTAACTCATGAATAGTAACTCGTGAATAGTAACTCGTGAATAATAACTCATGAATAGTAACTCGTGAATAGTACTCCGACACAAAAAGTGTCCCGAATACCCAATTGAGCAATATAACCTCCAGACCTCAATTATACTAACACAAATAAGTCGAACACAATGGAACTATAAAATTCATCTTTAATCAATACGAATTTATTCATCATTAATATTATAATTCACAATATTTAACAATCAGGTCGTTCCCAGGAAAGAGGGGGCTTTTCGATAAGGATTTCTCCTTATTGGCGCGCAATTAGGTGACCAAACCTCTCCTTGATAGAACTTCTAGATATTATCAATATTTCAAATAATAATATGAATAACTTTATCGTCTCAATTATTGATTTAATAATATAACATATTATCCAGATGATACTGTAACAACAATTGAATCAATAATATGAGAGATATAATGCAGCAATTACTGTAGCAATAATTGAGTATAACTAAGTGACTTATCACGTAAGCATCAATAATCAATACTGTGTGCTACTATGCAACAACGTGTATTACTGTACTTTTACTACCGAGTAGTTCAATAGTTTTAACGGTATCACTTTCGCCGTTATTTTTATAGAAAGATAATTTTGTTGTTTTCTAACTACAACAATACTTCCATTGTTGGGTCCACCAATGATTGTGTCGTCGTACGAATATTCCTTGTTAAAATGAATATTCCCTGACCAATCGAATATTATATAACCACTTGCTTACTTTACAAAATTTGTAAATAATATCCACAACTATAACATTATATCAATTCCACACCATAATATTCAAAAAAATATTTCGAGAAATTTAAATCTTTATTCATAAAATTTGGGGTCTCACAATCACTCCATTCCCCGACTAGTCCCGGCTACGTTCTCATTTCCTGAAGAGAACTAGTGAAAGAAAGGGTGAGCTCAACTAGCCCTAGTAAGAAATATTATGACTAAGATAATGCAGAATAAATTATCATTAGCCTTCAACAGTGTTAAACTGATAAAATATAATAAACATCAAGTTTAACTGCAGCGGAACAAGCAATCCATTAGAAGAGTCAAGTAGAGAATAAAATCTACTATCTTCTATGAATTAAAAGATTTTTCATCACTTTTATCGCTGAGACTCAGCTTAATAAATAAACCACATCATCCCTGCATTACGGCCAAGGATATTCATTAGTATCGCGACCACAAATTATCCATGCACTACAGGCCAAGGATATTCATGTATTCATCAATGGTCATGATCATGCCAACAACTGTCCATCAATGCACTATGGCCAATGAGAACTTTTACCACATCATTTGTAACATTACGGTCATGATTATACCAAATAATCTCTGGTCATAATCATACCAAGTCCATCTATGCACTACAGGCCACAGATGACTTTCAACATATTATAAACATGAGGATGATGACAATGATATAAGAATTCAATAAAACAAGTTCAAGGATAAATTTGTAAAGATTTATAATTTAATTTATCCATAAATCAATAACGTCCAAATTGTCAACATGATACTACTTTGTGGAGTAAAATTCAAGAATGCTCAGAAGAATATTTCCATGAAAAGATACTAGATGAGCGTAAATATCAAGGATATTCACTAATTTCATGGAGTATAGAAGCCAAAACTTTAATCAACTGAGTATAATAGAATATATGAAACTGCAAATGGATTTTTACCGCCATACGGTAATCCACGTAGAGAGATTATTCCTAACAGAATAATAAAGAATGGAACCAGGTCATGCGTAATTCCGCACAGACAGGATGTTCCAACAGAATAATAAAGAATGGAACCAGGTCATGCGTAATCCACACAAACAGGATGTTCTAACGGAATAATAAAGAATGGAATAACAACAGAATTCACCAGGCATGCGATAGACCGCACAGACAGGTTATTTCAACATAATAATAAAGAATGGAATAACAGAAGAATTTCACCATGTATGCGGTACTTCGCATAGATAGGTTATTCGAATATAATAATAAAGAATGGAATAACAACACTTACGAGTATTGAAAGAAAATAACTCTCTTCATGAATACGAAAGAATAATACCCCTTACCTTAGAAAAACTGGATACTAGAATAGTGAGGTAGCAGACTTCTCTTCTTTTTTCTCTCTATAATTTCTCTCTATAATAATTGCTCTAAAGCTTTTTTGAATTGGTGAGAAATGAAGGAAGAATGAGCTTCTATTTATAAAAAAATATAGTTTCGATAATTGCACGTTTTGGGGCTCAAAATATTATAGTATAATACCTTCCTCTTTTTCTTCATTTTTAATTTAGTCATGCAAGTATTATCAAACTTTCACCACCTCCCCTAATAGTAAATAATGTGAATTAATAGTTCATTCATGTGACTCAGTAGTATAATCATGTGAAAAAACTAATTACAATTTAGTACCTTCAACTATACCTCCATTTTTAATTTAGTCATGCAAGTATTATCAATCTTGCACCACCTCCCCTAATAGTACATGAATGTGAAACAATAGTACACACATGTGAACAAATAGTTATAAGTATGTGAAATAATAGCAATTAATTGCTCATTTATCTGATTAATTTCCCGATTAGTCAATATAACCTCCAAACATCAATTATTATCGAAATAAATGTCGATTTCCACTAACACTAAAAATCTCAACACAATGGAACTATCAATTTCATCTTTAATCAACACAACTTATTCATCATTAATATTATAACTCACAATATTTAACAACATGGTCGTTCCCAAGAAAGATGGGGCTTTCCGATAAGGTTTTCTCCTTATTGGCGCGTAAATATATGACCAAACCTCTCTTTGATAGAACTTCTAGACATTGCCAATATTGCAAATAATAATATGAATAACTTTGTCGTCTCAATTATTGATTTAATAATAATAAATATTATGCAGATGATACTGTGACAATAATTGAATCAATAATATGAGAGATATGACGCAGCAATTATTGTAGCAATAATTAAGTATAACTCAGTGACTTCTCACGTAAGAATCAATAATCAATACCGTGTGCTACTATGCAACCACGCGTATTACTGTACTTTTACTACCGGGTAGTCCAACAGTTTTAACGGTAACACTTTCGTCGTTATTTTTATAAAAAGATAATTCTGTCGTTTTTTAACTACGACAATACTTCTGTTGTGGGGTCCACCAATTATTGTGTCGTCGTACAAATATTCCCTGTTAAAATGAATATTCTCCGACCAATCGAATTTTATATAACCACTTGTTTACTTTGCTAAATTTGTAAATATTGCCCACAACTATAACATTATATCAAATCCACACCATAATATTCAAAAATATATTTCGAAAAAATTATTCTTTATTCATAAAAGTTGGGGTCTTACAACCTTCCCTTTTATGAACTTTCATCCTCGAAATTAGGGTACGTACCTGGTATATCGAAGAGGTGAGGATACCTTGATTTCATTTCAGTTTCTAACTCCCAGGTCATTTCCTCAACATCGTGGTTTCTTCACAAAACTTTAACTTGAGGTATAACTTTAGAGCGTAGAATATGATCCTTCTTATCCATGATTTTAACAGGTAACTCCTCATACGTTAAATCTTCCTCTATCTCGTCTGGTTCTAATTCAATAATGTGGTTCGAGTCTTTCACATATTTATGTAACATACATATGTGAAAAACGTTATGAACACGAGACATACTTGGCGGTAAGGCGAGTCTATAGGCCGCAGTTCCTACTCGGTCGAGGATTAAAAATGGGCCAATGAATCGAGGGTTGAGCTTCCCTCTCTTTCTAAATCTCGTAACTTCCTTCCATGGAGCAACACATAACAACACATGATCTCCAATATCGAATTCCACGTCCTTTCGATGAAGATCAGCATAACACTTTTGTCGATCTTGTGAGGTTTTTATACGTTGTCGGATCATTTGAATCTTTTATGTTGTCATACGTACCAACTCTGGTCCCAACAACGTTGCTTCACCCACCTCATCCCAGCATACTAGAGAATGACACTTTCTTCCATACAACGCCTCAAATGGAGCCATGCCAATACTTGCTTGATAACTGTTGTTGTAGGAAAACTCCACCAATGGTAAGAATTTGTCCCAACTTCCTTTGAAGTCAAAGACACAGAGTCTTAATAAATCTTCAAGAGTTTGAATAATCCTCTCCGACTGCCTGTCCGTCTAAGGATGATATGCCGAGCTAAATCATAAATTTGTGCCCATAGCTTTTTGCAAACTAACCCAAAATCTTGAAGTGAATCTTGGGTCTCGATCAGAAACATTGGATACCGGCATACCATGCAGTCTTACAATCTCGTTTATATATATACGAGTAAGACGTTCAAGTGTATAAGTTTCTTGTATATGTAAGAAATGATCAGACTTGGTCAATCTATCAATAATGACCCAAATTGCATCTATGCCTTGAGAAACCTTAGGAAGACCAGTAACGAAATCTATGGTAATGTGCTCCCACTTCCATTCTGGAATTTCAAGTGGTTGTAATGGACCTTTTAGTACTTGATGCTTCTACCTTGACTCATTGACAATTTAAACACCTTGAGATAAACTTCGTTATCTCTCTCTTCATATTGCTCCACCAAAATGTATGTCGAAGATCACGATACATTTTGGTACTCCCAGGATGGATTGTAAACGGTGTGTTGTGCGCCTCCATCATGATTTTATACTTTAAATCAGGGTTGTTAGGAACACAAAGTCTGGAGTTGACTCGAAGTATTCCTTCTTCATTGATTCTTGCTTCCGGCATAGCACCTTCTTGCACTTTATTCCTCATACGCATCAGCTCCAGGTCTATAGCTTGAGCAGCTTTAACTTTATCGATTAAAGTCGGTTCTACTCGTATATTTGCCATCATTACATGAATCCCTAGAGTTTTTAACTATGTCTCCATCCTTTGTAAGTCATATAAAATGGGCCTTTGCGTTGACAATCGTACCCGCATATGATCTTCTACACAATACATCAGCTACTACATTCGCTTTTCCAGAATGGTATTAAATGGTACGATCATAATCTTTCAATAACTCAAGTCATCGTCGTTGCCGCATGTTGAGTTCCTTTTGAGTGAAGAAATATTTGAGGTTTTTATGATCCGTATAGATTTCCACCTTCTCTCCATACAGGTAATGCCTCCAAATCTTAAGCGCAAAAACAACTGCTGCCAACTCTAAATCATGAATAGGATAATTCCTCTCATATTCTTTGAGTTTTCGTGAGGCATAGGCGATGACTTTCCCATGTTGCATGAGAACACATCCTAACCCTTTGCCTGAGCATCACTGTAGATGGCATATCCCTCCGAGTCAGATGGTATTGTCAGAACAGGTGTTGAAATGAGTCTCCTCTTGAGTTCTTGAAAACTCTTCTCACATTCCTCACTCCAACTGAATTTTATATTTTTTCGAGTCAGCTGAGTTAATGGATTATCGATTTGAGAAAACCCTTCCATGAATCTCCGATAATAACCGGCTAAGCCGAGAAAGCTACGTATTTCGGTCACTAATTTAGGTTGCTCCCAACTTTTAATTGCTTCAATTTTTGTCGGGTTAACAGATATCCCATGATTTGATATCATGTGCCCAAGGAATGCAACTTCCTCAATCTAGAACTCGCATTTCTTCAACTTGGCACATAACTTATTTTCTCAAAGCTTTTGGAGTATCAGCCTCAAGTGTTGTTCATGGTCTTCACGGGTTTTGGAGTATATGAGGATGTCATCAATAAAGACGACCACAAAGTGATCCAAATATTCCTTGAATACTCGGTTCATCATATCCATGAAGGCAGTAGGAGCATTAGTCAATCCAAAAGACTTGACTAAGAATTCATAATGCCCGTACCGAGTTCTGAAAGCAGTCTTTGGAATGTCATCAGTTTTAATCTTCAACTGATGATATCTGGAACAAAGATCAATCTTTGAAAAGAATTTGGTGCCTTGCAACTAGTCAAACAGGTCACCAATGCGAGGCAACGAGTACCTATTTTTGATGGTGACATGATTCAACTCCCGATAATCAATACAAAGTCACATAGTTCCATCTTTCTTCTTCACGAATAGAACAGGAACACCCTAAGGAGACGTACTAGGACAAATGAAACTGATGTCTAACAATTCCTGCAATTGGGTCTTTACCTCCTGAATTTTAATAGGAGTCATTCGATATGGGGCTTTAGAAATGGGTTTTGTACCAGGTTCAAGGTTGATAAAAAATTCAATTTCACGCTCTGGGGTAGACCAGGAAGTTCTTCAGGGAATACGGCAGGAAATTTATTAACAATAGAAATATCTTTCAAATCTGACGTATTTTTATTTAAATATGTGACATGAGCTAAGAAAGCTTGACATCCGTTTTTCAATAAACGAATAGCTTTATGACTTGAGATGACCGTGATTTATTTTAATGGTTTGGTCACTTGAATTTGCATAATAGGTTGATTAGGAATATGAAAGCTAACAACCTTACGAAAATAATCAATTTTAGCATGATGAGTAGTTAACCAATCAATCCCTAGAATCACGTCAAATGCAAGTATTTTTAAAGAAATAAGATCGACAAGTAACGTACGGTTACCGATTTGAATCAAACAAGACTTATAAACAGCGGATGTAATGAAGGTTTCTCCCAACGGAGTTTCAACCGATAAGTCAAAGTCTAATTTCTCTGGAGTCAAATTTAAACGTCGAGCGCAAATAGGAGAAATAAAAGAATGGGTAGAACCGGTATCAAATAAGGTATAGACTTTGCTAGAGTTTATGATAAGCTTACTCGTGATGACCTCGTTCGGGTTCTTTGCTTTTTGGGAGGTTACGACAAACGCTCTCCCTTGAACTACCGGCTTTATCTGGGACGGCCTTTGGTGCATCCATCCATGCTGGACTTATCTTTGGTGCAAGATAAAATCGGGCTAGGTGACCTTCTCTTCCATAATTATAACACGCTTCGGACTGCATCGCGCAGTTTGGACTGATATGTCCCTCCCCTCCGCATTTGAAGCATATGATAGGTGGTCGTTCTCCTTCCTTATCAACTGGTGCTGGTGATGACATCTTTCATTCATTGTTGAATCTCCTTTTCTTGAAATGTCCATTTTTGCTGTCTTGGCCATGATTACCACCGAAGTGGTTATCATTTCTGGCATGTTGATTCCCTCCACGTTTGTTGCCACCACATTGATGACTGCTACCACTGGTATTATCATTTTGTCGGCTGCTTTCTCTTGGTTGAGTTGACTCATTATCGCGCTCCAATAACTGAGCCCTATTAACAACATCTGAATACAAACACAATTTGTGAGAAATTAAGTATTGACGTATCTTAGGTTTCAAACCTCTTAGAAACATCCGTGTCATTCTCTCCTCATTATCAACCAAGTGAGACACAAACTGGGACAACTCAGCAAACTTAGCTTTGTACTGTGACACAGTCATATTGTTCTGCTCCAACTTGATGAACTCTACCTCTTTTATGTGACGAATACTTTCGGGAAAGTACTTGTCGTTGAATAGTTCTTGGAAATTCTCCCAAGACATCTTTAGTGCGGCAGGTTGAGTACGCTTTACCGATTCCCACCAGTAATTTGTCTCACCTCGCAACATAAAGGTGGCAAATAGAACCTTTTGCTCCTCGGAGCATCCCAAAATATCAAATATCTTGGTGATCTGCTTTATCCATGCTTCCACCTTAAGTGGTTTTGGCTATCCAATAAACTCCAGTGGTCCCAGCTCCTTGAACTATTTAGCAGTGACCGTCCGAGAGTTTCCAATGTTTCCACCTACATTTTGGACAGGAGCCGCTCTCGCCTGATGTTGCATGAATTGCATAAAGCCTCTGAACATTCCATCGTTCATCGTTTGGTTAGTGTTATTGTTTGGATGAGGATTGTCGCCTTCCTGATGTGCATTATCCTGATTATTGATTTGTGGAGACTTAACGGTCTCATGTGCTCCATTGCTATTCTCAACATTCTCAGATGTCATTTTCAAATACTGCCACAAAATAAGGGTTTAATTGACATGTCACATATTATCCCTATACTCTGACCGACCAACTAAATACCAAATAAACTTAGGTAGGTCACACTAGCGAAGGAATTCCTCGTCTCTCCCCTCCAAATTCTTGTCTCACATCTCAGCCAGGGATCATATCCCTAAGCTTTGATACCAATTGTGACGCCCCCAAAATAGGTATACATCACCCATCTTGAGTCGCCAAATACATGGTACAAAAATCAAATACAACTTTATTATACAACAGTCGTGTAAAATACGACAAAACATAATCTAAGAGTTTTAATAAGAATATTGTCATCTAGATAATATCCAAACTCAATGGAGTCCTCATTACATTTATTGTAACACTATTTAACAGAATAGTGAGGACTACTAATGTTATCATCTGGACCGTCACTCCGTTCCCCGACTAGTCCCGGCTACGTTCTCATTTCCTGAAGAGAACAGTAAAAAGAAAGGGTGAGCTCAACTAGCCCATTAAGAAATATTATGACTAAGATAATGCAGAATAAATTATTATTAGCCTTCAACAGTGTTAAACTAATAAAATATAATAAACATAAAGTTTAACTGCAGTGAAACAAGCAATCCATTAGAAGAGTCAAGTAGAGAATAAAATCTACTATCTTCTATAATTTAAAAGGTTTTTCATCACTTTAATCGCTGAGAGTCAGCTTAATAAATAAACCACATAATCCCTGCACTACGGCCAAGGATATTCATTAGTATCACGACCGCAAATTATCCATGCACTACGGGCCAAGGATATTCGTGTATTCATCAATGGTCATGATCATGCCAACAATTGTCCATCAATGCACTATGGCCAATAAGGACTTTTACCACATCATTTGTAACATTACGGTCATGTTTATACTGAATAATCCATGGTCATAATCATACCAAGTCCATCTATGCACTACAGGCCACAGATGACTTTTAACATATTATAAACATGAGGATGATGACAATGATATAAGAATTCAATAAAACAAGTTCAAGGATAAATTTGTAAAGATTTATAATTTAATTTATCCATAAATCAATAACGTCCAAATTGTTAACATGATACTACTTTGTGGAGTAAAATTCAAGAATGCTCAGAAGAATATTTCCATGAAAAGATACTGGATGAAGCGCAAATATCAAGGATATTCTACTAATTTCATGGAGTATAGAAGCCAAAACTTTAATCAACTTAGTATAATAGAATATATGAAACCGCAAATGGATTTTTATCGCCATTCGGTAATCCACGTAGAGAGATTATTCCAACAGAATAATAAAGAATGGAACCAGGTCATGCGTAATCCGCATAGACAGGATGTTCTAACAGAATAATAAAAATGGAATTAAGTCATGCGTAATCCGCACAGACAGTATGTTCCAACAGAATAATAAAGAATGGAATAACAATAGAATTCACCAGGCATACGATAGACCGTACAGACATGTTATTCCAACAGAATAATAAAGAATAGAATAACAGAAGAATTTCACCATGTATGCGGTACTTCGCATAGACATGTTATTCTAACATAATAATAAAGAATGAAATAACAACCTTTACGAGTATTGAAAAAAATAACTTTCTTCATGAATATGAAAGAATAATACCCCTTACCTTAGAAGAAGACTGGATACTGGAATAATAAGGTAGCAGACTTCTCTTCTTCTTTCTCTCTATAATTTCTCTCTATAATAATTACTCTAATGCTTTTGTGAATTGGTGAGGAATGAAGAAAGAATGAGCATCTATTTATAGGAAAATATAGTTTCGATAATTGCACGTTTTAGGGATCAAAATATTACAGTATAATACCTTCCTCTTTTTCTTCATTTTTAATTTAGTCCTGCAAGTATTATCAAACTTGCACCACCTCCCCTAATAGTAAATAATGTGAATTAATAGTTCATTCATGTGACTCAATAGTATAATTATGTGAAAAAACTAATTGCAGTATAGTACCTTCAACTATACCTCCATTTTTAATTTAGTCATGCAAGTATTATCAATCTTGCACCACCTCCCCTAATAGTACATGAATGTGAATCAATAGTACACACATGTGAACAAATAGTTATAAGGATGTGAAATAATAACAATTAATTGCTCATTTATCCAATTAATTACCCGATTGGTCAATATAACCTCCAGACATCAATTATTTTCGAAATAAATGTCGATTTTCACTACCACTAATAATCCAAACACAATGGAACTATCAATTTCATCTTTAATCAACACAACTTATTCATCATTAATATTATAACTCACAATATTTAACAACCAGATCCTTCTCAGGAAAGAGGGGGCTTTCCGATAAGGATTTCTCCTTATTGGCGTGTAATTAAGTGACCAAACCTCTCCTTGACAGAACTTCTAGACATTGACAATATTGCAAATAATAATATGAATAACTTTGTCATCTCAATTATTGATTTAATAATAATAAATATTATGCAGATGATACTGTGAAAATAATTGAATCAATAATATAAGAGATATGATGTAGCAATTACTGTAACAATAATTGAGTATAACATAGTGACTTCTCACGTAAACATAAATAATCAATATTATGTGCTACTATGTAACCACGCGTATTACTGTACTTTTACTACCTGGTAGTTCAACAGTTTTAATGGTAACATTTTCACCGTTCTTTTTATAAAAAGATAATTCTATCGTTTTCTAACTACGACAATACTTCCATTGTGGGGTCCACCAATGATTGTGACGTCGTACGAATATTCCCTGTTAAAACGAATATTCCCCGACCAATCGAATTTTATATAACCACTTGCTTACTTTGCAAAATTTATAAATATTACCCACAACTATAGCATTATATCAAATCCACACCATAATATTCAAAAATATATTTCGAGAAAATTATTCTTTATTCATAAAAGTTGGGGTCTTACATAAGCCAACATGAAAGCATGTGTAACATGTATATATAAGTATAATAACCTAATGTGAGCATGTTTTACTAAGATTAGCATGATTTGGTATAAGATCTTTAGCAAGGACTTCAAGTTTTGAAAACAAACCTTGTTAAAGATCATGTTCTGCAGATTTGAGCTTAATAGTCTACACACATGACTGATTTCACACATAAATGAGCATGACATATGATTCATAGTTCCTTTGTTTATGATTGCTTTATTAGGATTTGTGTTAATGAAGTTTTCAAGAAAAAGCTTAGTATAGTTAGCTAAAATGCATGACTACTACAAGATTTATATTCTGACCTTACGAGCATGATAACATGACTTGACTACATATGATTAGAGCCTTAAAGTTGTCTTGTATGTATTAAATTGCATTATTCAAGTTTAAAATAGTTTCAAAAGTAAACTTGAACATATTTTCAAAATATAGTTGCATCATATGAATATCTAGATTCTAAGGGATTAATATGTCATGTTATGTCTATAATATTCCTAGATATGATTTATATGTGTTATATTGTATCATTTATGATAAAATGATTTCAAAGGCAATCTCGAGCATGTTTTTGAACTTAGGTTGCATTATATATGAGTATTTAGATTCTAAAGTCTTGAGATGCCATGATATGTTTCATTATGTCTCTAAACATAAGTCTTATATGGTAAACATAATGGAAGTAAACCAAGCATGAGGTTAAACCATTGTTTAAAGTGTTAAACGATGCTAGCTATGAGTAAAAGATATGATTATGTATGAGCATGTGTAGTACAGATTATGTGACCTCTTTATGAGAACATAAGGCTAATTAGTACACCTAGTGATTACATAACCCTATTTGGTTTAGATTTCCTGAAAAATCTTAAACTAAAGTGTAACATTCCAGAATTTTATAAATTATTATATTGAATATTTATTGAATTATATAAGTATTTAATGGATGTGGTTATTGTTAATTGAATAATTGTTCAAATTTGATTCGATGTGGTTAATTATTTGTTAAGGAAATTAATTAGTATATTCTAATTTAATTTAATTATTAAGTTAGAGAATTTTGATTAAATAAATTATTATATTTTAAATTGAATTTGTAAATTAAAAGGATGTGTTAGTGGATTAAATAAAGTTATGATTATAAAGAAAATATAATTTTGTGGTATTGATTTATGTGTTAAAGTGAGTTAATAAATTATTTTTAGAATTAATATAATTAAATTAAGGTGTGACAAATAACCTTACTATAAAGGAATTACTAAAATAAATTATGGGAGTTTAATTCAATTTTGCCAAATAAGGCCTAATGCCTATTAAGTCTTTAATCTAATTGTGTTTTACCAAACAAGACATAAGGATTAATTGATTATATTTTTAGTGGTTAGCCAAACAAGCCTTATGGCTTTTGGTTTTCAAAACTTAGATAACTGATATCAGTTATATGTTTTATATTTATATTATATAATCAATATATATTATATCTTATATGCATTATATTCTAAGACGTAAGAATAGAGGAGAGAGGTCAGAGAGAAAAAGAGAAAAACTCAGAGGAAGAAGAAGAAGAAAAGTGAGAGAATCCTAGAGAATTGGTAGTGAAGAGGAGAAAAGCTTGACAATCAAAGAGATAGTATCATCATCTTCTTCAAGGTATTATTCTATTCTTTTTAGTTTTAAAAGTTTAGTTTTTCTCTTCCCAAATTCTCTGTAGAATCCTTGTGTAAGGATGAATTGTTGTTGTTATGTGGCTTTATATGACATACTAATGATGTTAAAACTATTTTCATAAGTTATAATCAATGAATTGATGATATGTATGTAATTTGTGAAAAAAAAACGTTTTTACAGAGAGTTTTTGTGAATATATATTGTTTAGCTTAAAGTAGAAATTATGGGTTAATTAGTTATTTTATTGGTAAATTGGCTATTCAATTTGATAGAGTATGTATAAACTTTGATAAAGTGTGTTGAATTAACTATTTTGGTTGAAAAACAAAATCACAGTGTTTATTTTCATCAAAAACATCAAAAAGTGAGTTTTTAGCAAAAAAACAGTGAAATTGGATGTGTTAATTTTGCTGCTTATGTTGTTGTATAGTTAGAAACATGTTAGGAGTTCTTGAATTATGTTTATATGAAGTTTTTGTATGAATTGCATGTGAATTAATCTGTTAGAAACGAGCTTGTAGGCCAAAATTGGGTTTTTCTTGTACTGTTGCCAAAGCTGTTAGTCGAAACTGCAGTTTCGCGCTGCGGCGCGACCCAGCATTACGTTAGTGGCGCCGCAGCGCCATCGTCACGCCGCAACGTGGCTTCGTAGTTTATTTACCGCGCCGCAGTGCCATTCCCGACGCCGCAGCGCGACCCACAGTGTAAACTGTGGCGCCGCGGCGCGAGTTAGCAGAATGGTCTGACAGTGTACTTTTTGTACACTGAAATTTTAAGAAAATTTATGTGATGATAGTAAGACTGTAAAATGTTGATTTTAGTATTTCTATACTATGAATAATTATATTATTAAAGATTAACTTGTGTTATAACTTGATTATGTGATTAAATAATCAAACATACATGATGAATGTTGTTAGTTAAGTTATAAAGTGGTAGTGACCAACTATGTCATGGTGACGTGTATATATATATATATATATATATATATATATATATATATATATATATATATATATATATATAGGGTATTGTGATTTGAATTGATTTGGTTTAGCCTACGAGCAAGGCAAGTTTTCTAATCCTTTATCTTGTTGAACTAATTATTGTTTCCAATTCGATTACCTTATAATGATGCAAGCTGTCTAAACTTTGGTTTGATGTTGAACAAGTTATTCTTGTATTTAACTTGTTGTTTAGCATGCACAACTATATATACTAATGTCGAACATTTTTATCATTCAAATTTCTATGCATGCTTAGTATTCAATTCTAATTAACCTTGGCTTAGTATCGTTCAAGCAAGGTGTGTTATAGTTATTCAAATTGTATGCTATTAGATTATTCCTAAAGCATGACTTTAGTATACTATAATTGATTTAATCACGATTATTCTATAGTATAATGTTATTGGTTTTATTCAACTAATCCTTAGTTAATGTTCGTTGAATTCCAAATTACCTTGAAAGCTTATCCAAACCAAACTTCCTTTGGTGTGGACTTGTACTCTAAATACTGAGATGAACAACCCTATTGTTATGATTAGGGGTTAACTTACGCATAGCGTTAAAATGTTTGTGCACACTACATTGTACGAACGGCTTATCCCCCTAAGTACGAGGTCCTTATAGTCTTATGACTGTTAAAGTTGGAGTTGAAAGATTACTTGCAACTGTGGACGTGGTTCATGGTCTTACGACCCTCAGTGATGTATATTTTCCATATTTTGGGATTTCAGTTTATGATTATTATTGATAGAGTACTATTCTGTAACGCCCCGAGAAAATCGGATTTTTGAGAATTAAATTTTTATTTTTATTAAATGAATTTAATCAATTATTTATGGAGCAAGCTAATCGAACGTCGTTCTCTGGCCTAGAAATGTCAGAACATCGTAGGATTTTGGCTACGTGGTACAATTAAAGTGTTTGAATTTCCAAGACGAAAATAAAAGCTTTCCGAGAAATTTTCCGAAAAACACTATACAAGCATTTCTGCTCGGGAATTATTTTTGAACTTCCGAGAAATACGTAATGATAGAATATTGATGTGAGATGGAATATCCAATAATATTTCTGTTATGGAAAATGTAATATTTCGCCTGTGGACTTAAAACCTAACGTTTAGGAAATGTGACTTTCGAGAAGGAAATGTAATGTGATTAATGAATTAAGTGATGATTGTATAATACGTAGATATTATACGAGGTAGAGAATACGAGTATAATACGAGGTATTATACGAGTACGTATGAATGATGGTATATCGTATATGTTAAATAAATATACGAGGGGAATACGAGATGAATACGTGATTATACGTTATAAGGCTTTAAGCTCAATGTATTGAATTTGTTGAATTGTGTAGGAAATATATGTATTGTCCAATGGGATTAATGATAAGGCTCAAATGTAAGATTGGTTAAGTCCAATATATAAGTTAATGAGCAAGCCCAAGATATTGTAATGATTAGCCCAAAGTAAATTAATGTGCAAGCCCAAATGATTAAGCTAAGATTAATTAAGATAAGGCCCAAGGTAAATATCCAATGGGTTAGGGGATGGTTTAAACCAATGGGGCAACCCATGGATACTCCAAGGTGATGAACAAGTAAACTTAGAGGCTAAGTTAGTGTGGTGATCACACAAAGTGCTTATAAGTGATGACAAAGTAAACTTAAGGGCTAAGTGTTGTGGGGAGCAAGTAGACTTAATGATTAAGTAAGTGTGATGGCCAAGTATATGTGGTGAGCAAGAAAATAATGTGGGGAGAAAGTTTACTTAATGCCTAGGTAATGAATAGTTAGGAGGTAGATGGATTAAAGACTAAACTATCCTAACTTAGGATTTCCTATAAATAGCAAGCTTTGTAATTCATTTGTGGGTTGTTATATTTTCATCCAACTTAAGGTTGTGAGCTTATTTGGTTGAGAGAAAAAGCACTTATAAAGTTAGACTTTCTTTGTTAGTTTTTCCACCAATAACTTATAGCTTATTGGTTAGAGAGAATAAGTGAGAATAAGCTAGCAAGTTAACCTTTGAAGTTCAAGAATCAAGAAGGAGATTAAGGATTAAGCAAGATATCATCAAAGAGTAAGTGTTCTTGAACCATGTTTCTCTTTCTTTTCCATTCTTAGAGAAGGGGGTATTGGTAGAACAAGCATGATAAGAAGATGTAAGAATAATGATTAAAGGACTTAACTTATGAATAAGTCATAAGCAATGAAATTAAGTATTTTATACTTTAATAAGTAGTTTATAAGTTTATGAGTTTTGAACTTATTAAGAACAATTAATAACTTATCATGGATATAAGTTAGCGAAGCATATATGTCAAGATGATAGTATAATGGATTGAATCCAAGTGAAATGGTTTAAAAATCTCAAGTAACGAAGTTTCGCAGGAATGCACACGATTAGATGACGATCGTTGAATTCGTGAAATTCTCGGAATGGAAGTCAAATTTTGATGTTGAGCTTGGAAACATTGGTTTTCAATGGAGGCAAGTCGTATTTGTCATTATAGAGTTGCGAACTAGAAAATGGCCGGATTCCGACTTAGAACGAAGAAACGAGAGTTGAACGTTCACGAACGTTTACCGTTTCGTTGAAAATGGACTAATAGGTGAATTTTTAGCAAACGAAGTCAAATAGATAAAATTCTTTGAACACGTAGAGTACGTAATTTGTGAATCGTAGGCCTTTGAACGAGCCAATTCGAACTTATAATGAAGAAGTTATGCGTCCGGGAAATTCACAAAATTTTAAAACTAAAATTATTTTCTGGTGCACAGAGTTGGCGCCGCGGCGCCAACCCTAGGCAAAATGACCCGCGCCGCGGCGTAGAATAGTAATCGAGCACACTGTAAGAGTTCGCCGCAGCGCGACCATTAACACTGAGACTCGCGCCGTAACGGCGACTCTAGGTTATAGGCAGCAATAGGTGACGCCGCAACGCGGCTCCAAGTGTAAAAGTCGGCGCTGCAGCGCCAGCCTCAAGACCTAGATAATAATGAATGTTTACATGTTGAACATTATTAGTAATGGATGAACATTAACCAAAGATTTTAAAAGGAACATTGTTAAGTCATGATTAAGTCTTAAACATGAACACTTAGAGTTAAGTTAAGCCAATACTTATGAATGTGAGAATGATGTAATGAAAATCCGAAACCTTTAATAACAA
Organism: Panax japonicus; assembly: GCA_020205505.1. Classification (NCBI taxonomy): domain Eukaryota; kingdom Viridiplantae; phylum Streptophyta; class Magnoliopsida; order Apiales; family Araliaceae; genus Panax; species Panax japonicus. Next base: position 35,428,137 of record CM035094.1, on the reverse strand, counting down.
ATTTAATACGTAATTAGATTGAGAAGTAGGGTAAGATTCTTTAGGAACTATGTATGTTCATTCATGACCTAATGTGGTATGTTATGTGATTATGTATTGTAGAGACTGTAAAGACTCAAAGGAAACGTAATTATACTATAGCAGACGTTGAAGGCAAGTTTTTCTTAAACGCTTGTCTAACCTTCGTGTTAGCCAGGTTTTCAAATGATTCACGTTATGAGATGCATGTATGATTTCAAAGAAAGGGTCGAAACCAGTTTTAACTCGGCTAGACTAATCGTAATAGATTGATTGAACTGTTTACAAGTCTTTCAATATAGAATTGCTAACGCTATCCTACGCCAACTAATTGGTACGAATTCAAGGTAAGCCTGAATATGTATAAACAAATGTATTTTCATCGAGTATTCGATGGGCACGTGAGGTTTTCGCAACTTAAACGTACACACGTTTAATTGATGTAATGTTGATCAACCTAGGGTACTATAAGCTGATCACCTAGATGTACTCGTAAGCTATGTCGGACTTACGGACTTCGTGTCGGGTTGTCCTTTTCAAAGAAACTATAAGATGTTCACATCTTGAACCAGAATTGATGAATAATGTTATTGTAAAATGTTTTGAAGGAAAAAGGAAAGCTATTTTGAAGTATTGATAGTACTTCGTAACTATCATCCAGTTATTGAAGATATATGATTCCTATGTTTCAAGCATGCTTTTAAAAATGAAAGTTGTTGTACTTGCTGAGCTTGTTATGCTCACTCTTGCTTGAACCATATGAATGCAGCTTAGACCGAATGGACCAAAGGATTCGACAAGGATAAAGAGAAGGCTAAAGTGAACGTGTAGATTGCCTATGTAATAGTATAGGTTTTAATGATAATATTTGATATTATGACAAGAACAAATGTAACGGTTATAAAGAACCTGGGGAAAGGTAGTATTGTTTTGGAATATATATATAAGACATATTCGTTCTTTTGAGGCATTTCAATTGAATGTTTGTGTTAACTGTAGCACCGTGGAGCACCATATGTCGGGTTGAAAGAGACCCAGATTTGGGGGCATCACATATTCACTTTTAATGAGCCTATTTCGACAATTATTATTGTTATACTCCTATTGATTCCATATTATATCCAGTGAGCAATTGTTTTGCTCACTCTTGCATATTTATAAACTCATTGCAGCTAAAGAAGAGAAGATAGGTGAACCTTCGACTAGCAAAGGAAAAGGAAAAATGTACAAGTGATGAAGACTTGTAATTTTTACTTTGATTAGATGTTAGATTTTTATTATGTTGATCTTAGATTTTATTTTAAAGAAGTTATATAATGTTTTCTGCATTTGAATGATGATTAAAGGTTAGATAACCAGGAAGATTTTTATTATGTAACCCTTTAATGGGGGAAGGTTTTTATTTATTCAGTTTTATTATGAATAGGTAGTTAGATATGAATGTTTGATCAAGTGAACACCAAATCCTGTGGGAATAAAGTACCTGGATTTGAGGGTGTCTCATAAAGTCCCTAACATATAAGGTTGAACTTGAAGCGGTCATATAAGTATGTAAAGACCTCTAGCGTGTATGTATATTAAGTATAAATGTATATGTGTGTTAAAGTTTGGACTGAAATTAGAAAATAAATATTCAACTTTGGTCTGGCCAGGGGACGGTGCAGCTGCGCCAGTCCCAAGCCTAACCTCAGCGCAGCTGCGCTGCATGACAGTTTGGTCTAGATATTTTATTTGCTTTCTGATTTTGTCAACTTACTTATAGTACTATCCTAAGCTATAGTACTTGACATGGATGATGTTTTAAGCCTAAGAGCATGTAATGGTTATATAAAATCCAAATTTGTTAAAATTTATTAAAGTTTGCAAAATGCAAGAACTATATGAAACATTCATCTATGAGTTTGAAATGTGTAACGAACACATAGCGAGTCAAGCGTGTAATAGATTTATAAATGTTGATATTGAGCATGTGTAGCTAAGGTATACCTATACATACCTAGATATTCTAAGAGTATGATGAGAAAGTGAAATGTAGGTATTACGAACCTAGTTAGAGAACAATGTAACATTATTATTACATTGAGACTGTATGAATGTATGACTAATGGATATGAATCCATGATTATATAACTGTGTAGGAATACATGAAGTGCAGATAAGCTTTAAGCAGTTAACTCGTAGTTGATAAACTACGAATCAGGCAAGTCTTTCAGTTCCTATTAGATATATGAAATCTATAACTGTTAGTTGAGCTATATTATGTTATGAGAATGTTGATGTATATATATGAAATGCATACGAGATATATAAGAAATGTGGAAGTTGATTGGATGATGTGCTAGTGAAGTGAATCTTTATGCTTGTTATGTGTGAAGTAACATGCGTAGTAAATATTAATTGATTATGAATGCATAAACTGAATATGCTATTATAGGCTATGTGCTGCATGAAAACTGTTAGAATTGATGGGTTGTCGAGTTCACCCTTTCAAATAACCACTTTTGCAGGTTAAGGACACACGGTAAAGGTTACGTGCTACTTGATTGATAAAGTTCAATCACATCAAAGGAGATTGAATTGTTTAATTAAATATATGCTCTGGAACCATGTTTAGGTTCTAGTAGATGTACATGATAGTAGTTTACGACGTGTAATTACATGTTAAGTTGTAAAGTTATACTATGTGATACATAGAGAAATTCGAATCGAGATTTAAAGGTTTATACAGAAATAGAGTGAAGTGAATCATAGAATAATTCGATTCAGGAATTTGTAATTGATTCAAGTTAAGGTATCAATAAAAGATTATTTTTCGAAGGAGATTGAAAAAGTTTAAATTATTCTGTATATTTATATAACATCGAATGTGATGTAATACAGGAATAGTAAATGACCAAGATTAGAAACTTATGAAAGTTTGAGGTCATTACACAGATCTTGGAAATGGAAAGAATTTATATTCTAAATTATAATAAGCAAATCTATATTCATTAAGTTATGAATAAAAGGTATAAATAGTTTGACGATAGTAGTATCGTGGCGGACCGGATCCGAGGTTCGAAAGGATTTGAATTTGGGGGCGTCACAAGTTGGTATCAAAGTTGTAGGTTATAAACTTTAGGTGAGTGTACCTTAGGCTATCACCTAGGGAGAGAGAAAGATAAAGATTAAATGTATAAATGAAGATTCAAAGAAGAATCTTGAAGTATCTAGAGAATGAGGATTTAGGAGTTTTCCTAACTCTGGTAATAAAAATGTTAAGATGATTTCTATAAGATGAAGATGACAAAGATAATAAGAATGAACCCGAGTGTAGTTTAGTTGAAAATAGGGAAAGAACCCTAAAGTAAATTGATGATCACGGCGTGATCAGAATGAGCTATAAAGTGATAAATAGTCTATAACGACTAAGTGTGTATAACTTGATGCTATAAGAGAATGTACTATGAAATGGTATGATGTGAACTCATGAGGAGTTGTATGTGATGAGATACGAAGAATTCGTATCGAGCAAAGAGCAAGTTAAGTGTGAGATAGAGTTAGGTGGGATTTAATTGAGGACCCATGTCAGTAGCTGAGTTGTATAATTCTTTGTTATGGGCGGGGAACTGTACTTTATGGTAAAAACAGCTTAGTTTTTGGCACTGATAATCATTGAAATGTATGTGTCGCGCTATTTGTTATATACATGTTGAGAATGTGATTCTTTTCTCAGGTGTATAACTAGATAGGTAGGGTATACGTAGAGAATATAAGATTAAGTAGGGAGTTCTTCAAACTCATACATATGGTAAGTTCGTGACTCATAATCATATGGTATGTTTTGAACCCCTTAGCGAATGGACGCCTATGGTCTGACTAGGATAAGTTCCTAAACTCATATGATTATGGCAAGTTCCTGAACTTCCAAAGTTTGGTAAGTTTGATGAACTATATCGGGTATATATATGTTATGAAATTAGAAATTTTGGTATAGTGAGCATTGATGGTGTTAGAGATTGATAGAATGAAGCAATGGACTAAATATTGAAGTTAATGGAGAAACATGTATTTTCTAAATCTTCTAGCTCTGCTAGGTCTTAAAAATTTATTAACTTCGTGCTGAAGTTTGTACTTCTATTTTCTTAAAAAATATTGGATCATGTGATTGAACCAATGATGTTTTAAAAATAATAATGTTATCCATATGTCTATGCTAATTGTTTCGGCTAAGACTAAAATGATTTGAAAACGTTCAAAATGTATTTCTAACCATGTGCATCATTTGATATGGTGTAAAAATGGTAAACGATGGAGTCATCAATGCAGTCGAACCTAGTGTTGTTTGTGATCAAAAGATTGTCAGCCCACTATGGTATGATGTAATATGACAAAGTCACCTAATGGCAGGAATCCTCAACGTACTACTAATCTGGTACGGTATCATGACGTCATAAAAGAATTTTTGATTTTCTTTTAAATTATAAAGAAGATCAATTAAGTTGGCCAAATTATTTCGATTGATGTCTGAATTGTTGATAAAAGTCTAAGCTATTTGATTCGGCTAGACGACTGTCAAAAAACATTTGTGAAATTCAAGCATTCTTGAGTATTTGTGCCAAACAAGATTGCTCTGGTGCGGATTCAGGTGTTGAAAAGTTGAGGTGAACAACCCTATAAGGGGACATTTTTTCGAGGACAATGGTTCTGAGCATAACTATGAGACTCCAGATTTTATGAATAAAGATTTAATTTTCTCGAAATATATTTTTGAATATTATGGTGTGGATTTGAGATAGTGTTATAGTTGTGGGTAGTATTTATAAATTTTGAAAAGTATGCAAGTTGTTGTATAATATTCGATTGGTAGGGGAATATTCTTTTTGTCGGGGAATATTCGTACGACGATACAATCATTGGTGGACCCTGCAATGAAATTATTGTCGGATGGAGAAAAAGACAAAAATATTTTTATGAGAATAACGGCGGAATTTTTACCGTTAAAACAGTTGAACTACTCGATAGTAAAAGTACAGTAATACGTGTGGTTGCATAGTAGCACATGGTATTGATTATTAATGTTTACGTGATAAGTCACTCAGTTTTGTTTTATTAGTATTATTAATGTAATAAAATAGAAAAGCTTTTTATATAAAATAGAATACTTTTATAAAGTTATTCTATAAATAGAATATATTATATTCTATTATGCATAGTACTTTGCATAGTAAAATCATTTTATATAAAACAGAATACTTTTATAAAGTTATTCTATAAATAGAATAAATTATATTTTATTATACATAGTGCTGCATAGTGTCTGCATAGTGTTTTGCATAGTAAAATCTTTTTATATAAAACAGAATACTTTTATAAAGTTATTCAGTTTTATTAGATTATAAATAGAATATATTATATTTTACTTTAAATATGGACTGTCCGATTAAAAATAAATCAATCTGGACCGTTCATGAATTAGTTATTATGCAGTCCATTCTTCTATAAATAGAAGCTCATTCCTTATTATTTCTTACGAATTCACTGAAACTCTAGATAGAAAAACTATAGAGAGAGTTCTTCTTCTATAATCTTGAGCGTATTTCTTTAGAGTTTAAGAAAGCTTTGAGTGTAGTGCAATTTTTTTCAAGTATATCCTCGCCCTACCTGTCAGAATACACTTCTTTCAAATGTAAGGGATATTATTTGTTGTACTCGTAAGGGGTATCATTTCTTTCGTATTCATGAAGATAACTTCTGTTATTCCATTCTTTATTTTTATATTGGAATAACCTGTATATGCGAAGTACCGCGTACATGGTGAAATTCTTCTGTTATTCAATTCTTATTATTCTGTTGGAATAACCTGTTTATGTGAAGTACCGCATATATGGTGAAATTCTTCTAATATTCCGTTCTTTATTATTCTGTCGGAATATCCTGTCTGTGCGTTTATGCTGGACCTGGTTCAATTATTTATTATTCTGTCGAAATATCCTGTCTGTGCGTTTACGCCGGACCTGGTTCCATTATTTATTATTCTGTCGAAATATCCTGTCTGTGCATTTATGTCGAACCTGATTCCATTATTTATTATTCTGTTAGGAATAACTTGTCTGTGCAGTCTATCGCACGCATGGTGAATCCTTCTGTTATTCCATTCGTTATTATTCTGTTAGAATAACCTATCTATGTGGATTACCACATGCATGGTGAATGATCTTTTGTATTCATTCCTTATTAAATTGTGGAAATGATCTATATACGTGGATTACCTGCATAGGCGGATGAAAATCCATTGCAGTTTCATATATTCTATAATACTCTTTTGGTTAAAGTTTTGGCATTCGATACTCCAGGAAATTAGTGGAATATCCTTGATATTTACGATTCATCTAATATCTTTTCATGGAAATATTCTTCTGAGCATTCTTGAATTTTTACTCCACAAAGCAGTAATCATGTTGACAATTTGGGCATTATTGGTTCCTGGATAAATTAATTCTTGAACTTGTTTTATTGAATTATTATGTCATTGTCATCATCCTCATGTTTATATTATGTTGAAAGTCATCTGTGGCCTGTAGTGCATAGATGGACTTGGTTTGATTATGACCAGGGATTATTTGGTATAATCATGACTGTAATGTTACAAATGATGTGAAAAAAGTCGTCATTGGCCCGTAGTGCATTGATAGGACAGTTTTTGGTATGATTATGGCTATGGATTCTCTTCGGCCAAGGGTGCAAAGATGAATTATTTTATGGCATGATCAGGACCGTTGATGAAAACACGATTATCTTTGGCCCGTAGTTCATGAATAATTCGTGGTTGTGATACTAAAGAATATCCTTGGCCTGTAGTGCAGGGATGATTTAATGATGTGGATTATTTATTAAGCTGAGTATCACCGATAAAAGTAATGAAAAACCTTTTAAATCATAGAAGATAGTAGATTTTATTCTCTACTTGACTCTTCTAATGGATTGCTTGTTCCGCTGCAGTTAAACTTGATGTTTATTATATTTTATTAGTTTAACACCGTTGAAGGCAAACGATAAATTATTCTGCATTATCTTAGTCATAATATTTCTTACTGGGCTAGTTGAGCTCACCCTTTTGCTTTTATTGTTATCTTCAGGAAATGAGAACATAGCAGGGACTAGTCGGGGAACAGAGTGATGGTCCTAGATAGTGCATTAGTAGTCCTCACTATTCTGTGAAATAGTATGATAATAAATGTAATGAGGACCCCATTGAGTTTGTATATTGTCTAGATGACAATATTTGTATTAAAACTCACAGCATATATTTAGTCGTATTTTACACGACTGTTGTATAATTAAGTTATATTTGAATTTTGTACCATGTATTTGGCGACTCAGGAAGGGTGATGTATACCTAATTTTGGGGGCATCATAGTTGGTATCAAAGCTTGGGGATATGATCCCTGGTTGAGATGTGAGACAAGAACTAGGAGGGGAGAGACGGAGAATTCCTTCGCTAGTATGACATACCTAAGTTTATTTGGTATTTAATTGGTTGTTCAGAGTATATGTGATATGTTAATTAACCCTTGTTTTATGACAGTGTTTGAAAATGGCATCTGAAAATGTTGAGATAAGCAATGAAGCACATGAGACCGTTAGTTAGCTCAACTAAAAGGTAACGAGCAACAACACGATAATAATCATACCGGTGGCAACGGTCATCGAAACAATGATAACCATCGTGGGGGAAATTATCATGCCTAGAATGGTAACCACTTCGGTGGTAATCATGGCCAAGATAATGAAAGTGGAAATTTCAAGAAGAGAAGGTTCAATAATGATGGAAAGACAGCAGCACCAGCACCCGGTTCAAAGGATGAAGAACGACCACCGGTCGTATGTTTCAAATGCGGACAAGGGGGACACATCCGTCCAAACTGTACGCAGCAATCCAAAGCATGTTTTAATTGCGGAAGAGAAGGTCACCTATCTCGATTTCGTCGTATGGTGAAGTCAAGTCCAGCTGGGATAGTGATGCCAAAGGATGTCCTCAGGCAAGCCAAAGCCGGTAGTTTAGGAGAGAGCGTTTTTTTTTTTAATAAAGAACCTCAATAAAATTATCACGGGTAAGTTAATCATAAACTCTTGCGAAGTCTATACCGTGTTAGATACCGGTTCTACTCACTCTTTTATTTCACCTAGTTGTGTTCAATGTTTGAATTTAACTCCGGAGAAGTTAGATTTTGATTTATCTATTGAAACTCAATTGGGAGAAACCTTCGTTACATCCACTATTTATAAATCTTGTTTAATTCAAATTGACACTTTCACGTTACCTACCAATCTTATCTCTTTGAAAATACTTGTCATTGATGCGATTTTAGGAATTGATTGGTTAACTACTCATCATGCTTTTCGTAAGGTTGTTAGCTTTCATATTCCTAATCAACCTGTTATGCGAATTCAAGCAACCAAACCACTAAAGTCAATCATTGTCATATCAAGCCATAAGTAAAGAGTCCCGGTCCTTTCGTTGTTAAATTCCTTGTGTGGAATGCACCAAAGCTAGACTTTCTGTAGGCGACGTCGTGAATGACGATGACAAGTTGATAGATATCAATGTGACGTACTATCCAAGTCTTGGATGAGAGTCACAGTTTTGAATGATATTTTTATTGTTAATAAATTTCTTGACGTATTCCTGAAGACTTCTTGGCCTACCCAGAGCGTGAAATTAAACTTTGTATTGACCCCAGTACAAAACCCATTTCTAAAACCCTCAAATATTTCTTCAACTAAAATGAACGTATAACGTGCCAAAGAAGTTGGCTCGAGTTGTTGAAGATTACGATCATACCATGCAATATCATCATGGAAGTGTGAACGTGGTAGCTGACGCGTTGAGTAGAAGATTGTATGCGATTACAAGTACAAATATACAAACCCACGTGAAGATAACGAATATACGAGTAGAATTGACTTTAATCAATAAAGTTAAAGCCGCTCAAGCTACACACCCAGGAGCTGATGAATGTGAAGAAGAAGGTTCAAGAAGGCGTTATTCTAGAAGCAAGAATCGACGAAGAGAGGAAATTTCAACCCTAGATTTAATTGGCCCATTTGAAATCCTCGATGAAGTAGGAACTATGGCCTATAGACTCGTTTTACCGTCAAGTATGTTGCGTGTTCAGAACGTTTTTTTTCGTATCAAAGTTACATAAATATGTGGACTGACTCGAACTACATTATTAAATTAGAACTAAACGATATAGCAGAAGATTTAACATATGAGGAGATACGTGTTAAAATCTTAGGATAAGAAGGATCGTATTCAACACTCAAAGGTTATAACTCAAGAATTAGAATCTGAAATGAAGTCAAGGTATCCTTACCTCTTCGGCATACCAGGTACGTACGTAAATTTCGAGGGCGAAAGTTCATAAGCAGGGGAGATTGTGAAACTCCAGGATTTTATGAATAAAGATTTAATTTTCTCGAAATATTTTTTTGAATATTATGGTATGGATTTGAGATAGTGTTATAGTTGTAGGTAGTATTTACAAATTTTGAAAAGTATGCAAGTTGTTGTATAATATTCGATTGGTCGGGGAATATTCTTTTTGTCGAGGAATATCCGTACGACAGTACAATCATTGGTGGACCCCGCAATGGAATTATTGTCGGATGGAGAAAACAATAAAAATATTTTTATGAGAATAACGACGGAAGTTTTACCGTTAAAACGGTTGAACTACTCGGTAGTAAAAGTACTGTAATACGCGTGTTTGCATAGTAGCACATGATATTGATTATTGATGTCTACGCGATAATTCATTCAGTTTTATTTTATTAGTATTATTAATTAAATAAAACAAAAAAGTTTTTTATATAAAACAGAATACTTTTATAAAGTTGTTCTATAAATAGAATATATTATATTATATTATGCATAGTGTTTTGCATAGTAAAATTTTTTTATATAAAACAGAATACTTTTATAAAGTTATTCTATAAATAGAATATATTTTATTTTATTATGCATAGTGTATCATAGTGCCTGTATAGTGTTTTGCATAGTAAAATCTTTTTATATAAAATAGAATACTTTTATAAAGTTATTCGTTTTATTAGATTATAAATAGAATATATTATATTTTACTTTAAATATGGATCGTCTGATTAAAAGTAAATCAATCTGGACCGTTCATGAATTAGTTATTATGCAGTCCATTCTTCTATAAATAGAAGCTCATTCCTTCATTATTTCTTACGAATTCACTGAAACTCTAGATAGAGAAACTATAGAGAGAGTTCTTATTCTATAATCTTGAGCGTATTTCTTTAGAGTTTAAAAAAGCTTTGAGCGTAGTGCAAGTTTTCTTCGAGTATATCCTCGCCCTACCAGTCGAAATAATCTTCTTTCAAATGTAAGGGATATTATTTGTTGTACTCGTAAGGGGTATCATTTCTTTCGTATTCATGAAGAGAACTTCTGTTATTCCATTCTTTATTATTACGTTGGAATAACCTGTATATGCGAAGTACCGCATACATGGTGAAATTCTTCTGTTATTCCATTCTTATTATTCTGTTGGAATAACCTATTTATGCGAAGTACCGCATACATGGTGAAATTCTTCTAATATTCCTGTTCTTTATTATTCTATCGGAATATCTTGTTTGTGTGTTTACGCCGGACCTGGTTCAATTATTTATTATTCTGTTGGAATATCATGTCTGTGCGTTTATGTCAGACCTGGTTCCATTATTTATTATTCTGTCGAAATATCATGTCTGTGCGTTTATGCCGGACCTGGTTCTATTATTTATTATTCTGTTGGGAATAACTTGTTTGTGCAGTCTATCGCACGCATGATGAATCCTTCTGTTATTCCATTCTTTATTATTCTGTTGGAATAACCTGTCTATGTGGATTACCACATGCATGGTGAATGATCCTTTTTATTCATTCCTTATTAAATTGTGGAAATAATCTGTATGCGTGGATTACCGCATGGCGGGTGAAAATCCATTGCAGTTTCATATATTCTATGATACTCTTTTGGTTAAAGTTTTGGTTTCTATACTCCATGAAATTAGTGCAATATCCTTTATATTTGCTCTTCATCCAGTATCTTTTCATGAAATATTCTTCTGAGCATTCTTAAATTTTTACTCCACAAAGCAGTATCATGTTGACAATTTGGGCGTTATTGGTTCCTGGATAAATTAATTCTTGAACTTATTTTATTGAATTATTATGTCATTATCATCATCCTCATGTTTATATTATGTTGAAAGTCATCTGTGGCCTGTAGTGCGTAAATGGACTTGGTTTGATTATGACCAGAGATTATTCGGTATAATCATGACCGTAATGTTACAAATGATGTGAAAAAAGTCATCATTGGCCTGTAGTGCATTGATGGACAGTTTTTGGTATGATTATGGCTATGGATTCTCTTCGGCCAAGGGTGCAAAGATGAATTATTTTATGGCATGATCAGGACCGTTGATGAAAACACGATTATCTTTGGCCCGTAGTGCATGAATAATTCGTGGTCGTGATACTAAAGAATATCCTTGGCCTGTAGTGCAGGGATGACTTGATGATGTGGATTATTTATTAAGTTGAGTCTCAGCGGTAAAAGTAATGAAAAACTTTTTAAATCATAGAAGATAGTAGATTTTATTCTCTACTTGACTCTTATAATGGATTGCTTGTTCTGCTACAGTTAAACTTGATGTTTATTATATTTTATCAGTTTAACACCGTTGAAGGCTAACGATAAATTATTCTGCATTATCTTAGTCATAATATTTCTTACTGGGCTAGTTGAGCTCACCCTTTTGCTTTCATTGTTCTCTTCAGGAAATGAGAACGTAGCAGGGACTAGTCGGGGAACAGAGTGATGGTCCTAGATGGTGCATTAGTAGTCCTCACTATTCTGTGAAATAATGTGATAATAAATGTAATAAGGACCCCATTGAGTTTGTATATTATCTAGATGACAATATTTGTATTAAAACTCACAGCATATGTTTAGTTGTATTTTACACGACTATTGTATAATTAAGTTGTATTTGAATTTTGTACCATGTATTTGGTGACTCGGGATGGGTGATGTATACCTAATTTTTGAGGCTTCACAGTAACGCATGTAGTCATTACAAAACACTACGTTACGGCTCAACGTAGTGGTACAATAGGTTGGCCACCTAGTGTACGTGTGGAGGGTGTTTTCAATCTTTGTGATTGATAAACACTCTGGTTTGCAGTGTGAAGGATTGTGTTGAAGCACTAGTTCACGGTCTTGTGTGACCCCTCAGCTTAATTTGGAATCTGAGTTATTCATACTACTCCCCGATTATTGAAAAATCGTGGAAGACCCTTATTCTTCTGTGTGATGAATGTAGTGAGTAGAATGTTCCTTAGAAAGGGGAATGTGGTAGAATGCAAGTGAGAAAGTTATAATAGAACTTCCGGAAAGAGAATGGATAAAATTATTCAAAAGAATATGTAATATTTAGAATAGTACCGAGTAGGGATGGTTCAGTGATTCTGAGGACGGAATCCTTATAAGGGGGAGAGGATGTAAGAACCCAAATTTTCAGAAAATATTAAAATAAGAATTTAGTGAATAAAATTCTTAAAGCATGAGATGGGTTCGAACAAGAATATATTTGTGTTACGAGATATGTGGTATTGTGTTACATAGGGTAATATGAACTATGTGATTTTGTGTTTAATTAATATATATCATTATTATATATTTGTTATAAATTGTAGAGATGAATTAATATGAAGATGGATAAACTTTATCTATTGATGTTAAATAATTTATGAGAAATTATTTTATAATAGTAAGTTGGTAACATTAAAAATCTTTGATAATCACCAATTTCTTGAGTATATGTACGAGTATGTATCAAGTCTAAGGCAGTGCAATCGTACTCTTTAACGGTGGATGTATAGGAGATGGGCTAAATGATTCCTTTAGAGAGCGGAGGTATATACAAATTAGTAATCGATCTAACTCACTGTGAAAATAGTGTAGACTGAGACGGAAACTAATTTGTTTGTTGTTTGTGGGAAACCACTCAGTGTACTATATGGAATACTATTAAAGAATCGATGTGCGCTAGGTTTAGACTTGTATGCATGTACGTTGTTGACAAGAGAAGAAAATTGATATACCTTTAAAATAGTTAGAGAATTATTAAGTAAATTGATACATGGCAAGAAGCAAAGATTAAAGGAATGTATGTTTGTGTTATATTTGAGTGTTGTGTTATTGGTGGTATGAAACCATAAAGGAGATATGTAGTTGGTTAAACTAATAAGGGAAATAGAGTTTTAGAACTCAAAGTGTGATCCTTAAATTGTTAAGGAAAATAGTAAATTTCTCGGATGTCATTTTCAAATACCTGCCACAAAACAAGAGTTAATTAACATGTCACATAGTATCTCTATACTCTGACCGACCAATTAAATACCAAATAAACTTAGGTAGGGTCATACTAGCGAAGGAATTTCCCGTCTCTCCCCTCCTAGTTCTTGTCTCACATCTCAGCCAGGGATCATATCCCTAAGCTTTGATACCAACTGATGACGCCCCTAAAATAGGTATACATCACCCATCTTGAGTCGCCAAATACATGGTACAAAATTCAAATACAACTTAATTATACAACAGTCATGTAAAATACGACAAAACATAATCTAAGAGTTTTAATAAGAATATTGTCATCTAGACAATATCCACACTCAATGGAGTCCTCATTACATTTATTGTCACACTATTTAACAGAATATCGAGGACTACTAATGCTATCATCTGGACAGTCACTCCGTTCCCCGACTAGTCCCGGCTACGTTCTCATTTCCTGAAGAGAACAGTGAAAGAAAGAGTGAGCTCAACTAGCCAGTAAGAAATATTATGACTAAGATAATGCAGAATAAATTATCATTAGCCTTCAACAGTGTTAAACTAATAAAATATAATAAACATCAAGTTTAACTGCAGTGGAACAAGTAATCCATTAGAAGAGTCAAGTAGAGAATAAAATCTACTATCTTCTATGATTTAAAAGGTTTTTCATCACTTTTATCGCTGAGACTCAGCTTAATAAATAAACCACATCATCCCTGCACTACGGCCAATGATATTCATTAGTATCACGACCAAAAATTATCCATGCACTACGGGCCAAAGATATTCGCGTATTCATCAATGGTCATGATCATGCCAACAACTGTCCATCAATGTCACTACGACCAATGAGGACTTTTACCACATCATTTGTAACATTACGGTCATGGTTATACCGAATAATCCCTGGTCATAATCATACCAAGTCCATCTATGCACTACAGGCCACAGATGATTTTCAACATATTATAAACATGAGGATGATGACAATGATATAAGAATTCAATAAAACAAGTTCAAGGATAAATTTGTAAAGATTTATAATTTAATTTATCCAGAAATCAATAACGTCCAAATTGTCAACATGATATTGCTTTGTGGAGTAAAATACAAGAATGCTCAAAAGAATATTTCCATGAAAAGATATTGGATGAAGTGAAAATATCAAGGACAATCCACCAATTTCATGGAGTATAGAAGCCAAAACTTTAATCAACTGAGTATAATAGAATATATGAAACCGCAAATGGATTTTTGCCGTCATGCGATAATCCACGTAGACAGATTATTCCTAACAGAATAATAAAGAATTGAATAGCAGAAGAATTCACCAGGCGTGCGTAATCCGCACAGACAGGTTATTCCAACAGAATAATAAAGAATGGAACTAGGTCATGCGTAATCCGCATAGATAGGATGTTCCAACAGAATAATAAAGAATGGAACCAGGTCATGCGTAATCCACACATACAGGATGTTCCAACAGAATAATAAAGAATGGAACCAGGTCATGCGTAATCCGCACAGACAGGATGTTCCAATAGAATAATAAAGAATGGAATAACAACAAAATTCACCAGGCATGCGATAGACCACACAGACAGGTTATTCCAATAGAATAATAATGGAATAACAGAACAATTTCACCATGTATGCGGTACTTCGTATAGACAGGTTATTCCAACATAATAATAAAGAATGGAATAACAACCTTTACGAGTATTGAAAGAAAATAAATCTTCATGAATACGAAAGAATAATACCCCTTACCTTAGAAAAACTGGATACTGGAATAGTGAGGTAGCAGACTTCTCTTCTTCTTTCTTTCTATAATAATTGCTCTAAAGCTTTTATGAATTAGGTGAGAAATGAAGGAAGAATAAGCTTCTATTTATAGAAAAATATAGTTTCGATAATTGCACGTTTTGGGGCTCGAAATATTACAGTATAATACCTTCCTCTTTTTCTTCATTTTTAATTTAGTCCTGCAAGTATTATCAAACTTGCACCACCTTCCCTAATAGTAAATAATGTGAATTAATAGTTCATTCATGTGACTCAGTAGTATAATCATGTGAAAAAACTAATTACAGTATAGTACCTTCAACTATACCTCCATTTTTAATTTAGTCATGCAAGTATTATCAATCTTGCACCACCTCCCCTAATAGTACATGAATGTGAATCAATAGTACACACATGTGAACAAATAGTTATAAGCATGTGAAATAATAGCAATTAATTGCTCATTTATCTGATTATTTTCCCGATTAGTCAATATAACCTCCAGACATCAATTATTATCGAAATAAATATTGATTTTCACTAACACTAATAATCCCAACACAATGGAACTATCAATTTCATTTTTAATCAACACAACTTATTCATCAGTAATTTATAACTCATAATATTTAACAACCAGGTCGTTCCCAGGAAAGAGAGGACTTTCCGATAAGGATTTCTTTTTAATGGCGCGCAATTAGGTGACTAAACCTCTCCTTGACAGAACTTCTAGACATTGTCAATATTGCAAATAATAATATGAATAACTTTGTCATCTCAATTATTGATTTAATAATAATAAATATTATGCAGATGATACTGTGACAATAATTGAATCAATAATATGAGAGATATGATGCAGCAATTACTGTAGCAATAATTGAGTATAACTTAGTGTCTTCTCACGTAAGCATCAATAATCAATATCGTGTGCTACTATGCAACCACGCGTATTACTGTACTTTTACTACCAGGTAGTTCAACAATTTTAATGGTAACACTTTCGCCGTTATTTTTATAAAAAGATTATTCTGACATTTTCTAACTACGATAATACTTCCGTTATGGGGTCCACCAATGATTGTTGTGACACCCTCAAATCCTTGTACTTCATTTCCTCAAGATTTGGTGCTCACTTAATCAAAATATTCATTTATAACTACCCAATTATAATAAATTGAATAATAAAACATGCACATACAGGATTAAACTCAAATAAAAATCTCCCCAGGTTGTCTAACCTTTAACAACAATCATTCAAATGTGGAAATTAAATAAAGTTCATTACAATCTTTAAACCAAAGTCTAATAATAATACTATCAAATCTATTACAAGTCTTCAGTACTTGTTCATCTTTCCTTTTCCTTTACTAGCTAGGTACGTCACCAGTTTCAACTTTAGCTGTAAGAAATTTTACTAGGCAAGAGTGAGCAAACAAGGCCCACTTGAAATAACAACAAATAAATCTTTAAACTTGTACATCAATTGCCAATACTAGGCTCAATAGAACTGAACAATATATTCTATTAACTTTCTGAAAATTATAACATTCACTGAGGGTCTAATGACCACGAATCATGTCCACAGTTATAAGTAATCTTTCAAATTTAACTTTAATAGTCATAAGACTATAAGGACTCCACGTACATAGGGGGATCAACCCTTCATACAATGTATTGTGCACAACCATTTCAATGCTAAGCGTAAACCTCTATTAAAAGAGTTGTTCATCTCAGTATTTAGAATACAAGTCCGCACCAAAGTAAGTTTGGTCTGGATAAGCTTTCAAGGAAATTTGGAATTTAACGAACATCAACTAAGGAGTAGTTGAATAAGACCAATAACACTATACTACAGAATAATAGTGATTGAATCAATCATAGTAACTAAAGTCATGCATTAGGAATAATCTAATAGCATACAATTTGAATAAATATAGCATACCTTGCTTGAACAATACTAAGCCAAGGTTAATTAGGATTGAATACTAAACATGCATGGCAATTCAGTTATGCATGTTAATAAATAATTGAAATACAAGAATAACTTGTTCAACATCAAACTAAAGTTTAGACCACTTACATCATTATAAGATAATCGAATTAAAAATAATAATTAGCTCAATAAGACAAAGGATTAGAAAACTTGCATTGTCATGAGTAACTAGATACAATGACTTACTCAATCATAGGAAATCTAGCTCTACGAAAGTGTAGAAGTAGCAACTTACAACAATTGTAATTGAATTTGAAAATAATAATGTACCAAATGAAATTAAACTCGCATAATGAAGTTTTGAGTTAGAAAACTTGCCTTGCTCGTAGACTAAACCGAATCAATTTGAATCACAATATCCTATATACATATGTCATCGTGACATAGTTAGTCATTATCACATAACTAATACATTCATCACATAGGTTTGATTATTTAATCACATGATCAACTTATAACACAAGTTAATCCTTAATAACATAATTATTCATAGTATAGAAATACTAAAATCTCTATTTTACACTCCTACTATCATCACAAAAATATTTTCTTAAAATTTCGTGTACAAAAAGTACACTGTCAGACCATTCTACTAACTCGCGTTGCGGCGTGGTGATGGCGCTGCGGCACGATGATTATACTACGAAGTTGCGCTGCGGCGTGGTGATGGCTCTGTGGCGCCACGAACTGTACTACTGGGCCGCGCCGCGGCGCAAAACTGCAGTTTAGACTGACAGCTTCGGCAACAGTACCAGAAAAAGCTAAATTGGCCTAAAAGCTCAAATCTAATAGACTGATTATCATGTAATTTACATATAGACTTCATATAAACATATTGTGAAGACTTCTAACATGTTTATACTCATAAAATAACACAAACATCAAATATACAACACCCAATTTCAATGTTCTTGGCAAAAACTCCATTTTTTATACTTTCAATGAAAATCAACACGGTGATTTTGTTTTTCAACCAAAACAGTAAATTCAAAACATCATAGTTATGATTATACATACTCTATCAATTTCCATAATCAATTTATCAATCTAATAACTAATTAAACCTTAATTTCTATTTTAAATTAAGCCATGTTCATATATATTTTCATGTAAACACTGTAATATATTTTCTTCCACAAAACACATACATACATGAATTACTATATCTATAATCATATACAATTTCATGAAACAATCTTTTACAAACAATTATTATACTAAACTATATACATATTAACAATTCATCTTTTACAAATATTTTACAGAGATTTGTTGGGAAGAGGAAAACTAAACTTTTAAAAAATAAAATAAGAGGATTGTTATCCTACCTTTGATTAAGAAGATGATAGTTATCCTTTTGATTATCAAGCTTCTTTTCCCCAATTCTTTTCTCAAATTCTCTAGCCTTCCTTCATCTCTTCTTTTCTCTTTGTAAACTGTCTTCTTCTCTTCCACTAAGTTCTTTCTCCCTAACTCTAACTACGTACTAACAATATAACATATATAGCAATAATATATATTAATTATATAATATAAATATAGATATAACTTGTGTCATTTATATAAGTTTTGAAAATCAAAAGACATAAGGACTTGTTTGGCTAACATAATAAAAAATATAACATATTAACTTATATACCTTGTTTGGTAAAGCTAATTAAAATAAATCAATTACTCCTTATACCTTGTTTGATAAAACACTATTATATTAAAGACTTATTATGCAATAAGACATGTTTGGCAAAACTAAATTAAACTCTTTTAATTTATTTTGGTAACTCCTTTATAGCAAGGTTATTAGTCACACTTTTATTTAATTAAATAATCAATTAAAATATTAATCTATTAAATTACTTTAGCACATAATTTAATATCACATGACTATAATCTCTTTTAAAATTGTAATTTTATTCGACCAACTAATATTTTAAATTACAATTTCTCATTTAAAATATTATAATTTATTTAAATCACTATAAGCTTTCTAGCTTACTTATTAAATCAAATTGGTATATAATCTCATAAAAATTAATTTTCTTAGCTCCTTAATTATTTATTCAACAAATAATTAACTAAATCACATCAACTCAAATTGTCATTAAATACTTATATAATTCAATAAATATTTAATATTGTAAATAAATATTTAATATTTAATTATTTATTTAACAAATAATTAACTAAATCACATCCATTCAAATTGAACAATTATTTTATTCAACAATAAACATATCCATTAAATACTTATATAAATTAATAAATATTTAATATTACACTTTAAAATTCTAGAATGTTACAATTGTGCCGTCGTACGAATATTCTCCGACCAATCGAATATTATATAACCAGTTGCTTACTTTGCAAAATTTGTAAATATTACCCACAACTATAATATTATATCAAATTCATACCATAATATTCAAAAATATATTTCGAGAAAATTATTCTTTATTCATAAAAGTTGGGGTCTTACAACCTCCCCTTTTTATGAAATTTCATCCTCGAAATTAAGGTACGTACCTGGTATATCGAAGAGGTGAGGATACATTGATTTCATTTCAGATTCTAACTCTCAGGTCATTTCCTCAACATCGTGGTTTCTCCACAAAACTTTGACTTGAGGTATAACTTTAGAGAGTAGAATATGATCCTTCTTATCCAAGATTTTAACAGGTAACTCTTCATATGTTAAATCTTCCTCTATCTCGTCTGGTTCTAATTTAATAATGTAGTTCGGGTCTTTCACATATTTACGTAACATAGATATGTGAAAAATGTTATGAACATGAGACATACTTGGCGGTAAGCCGAGTCTATAGGCCACAGTTCCTACTCGATCGAGGATTAAAAATGGGCCAATGAATCGAGGGTTGAGCTTTCCACTCTTTCCAAATCTCGTAACTCCCTTCCATGGAGCAACACGTAACAACACATGATCTCCAATATCGAATTCTACGTCCTTTCGATGAATAATAGCATAACTCTTTTATCGATCTTGTGAGATTTTTATACGTTGTCGGATCGTTTAAATCTTTTCTGAAGTCATACTGTACCAACTCCGGTCCCAACAACGTTGCTTCACCCACCTCATCCCAGCATACTGGAGAACGACACTTTCTTCCATACAACGCCTCAAATGGAGCCATGCCAATACTTGCTTGATAACTGTTGTTGTAGAAAAACTCTACCAATGGTAAGAACTTGTCCCAACTTCCTTTGAAGTCAAGGACACAGAGTCTTAATAAATCTTCAAGAGTTTGAATAGTCCTCTCCGATTACCCGTCCGTCTGAGGATGATATGCCGAGCTAAATCGTAAATCCGTGCCCATAGTTTTTTGCAAACTAACCCAAAATCTTGAAGTGAATCTTGGGTCTCGATCAGAAACTATGGATATCGGCATACCATGCAGTCTTATAATCTTGTTTATGTACATACGAGCAAGACGTTCAAGTGTATAAGTTTCTCGTATAGGTAAAAAATGAGCAGACTTAGTCAATCTATCAACAATGACCCAAATTGAATCTATGCCTTGAGAAACCTTGGGAAGACCAGTAACAAAATCATTGGTAATGTGCTCCCATTTCCATTCTAGAATTTCAAGTGGTTGCAATAGACCTTTTGGTACTTGATGCTCCGCCTTGACTCGTTGACAAGTTAAACACCTTGAGATAAACTCTGCTATCTCTCGCTTTATATTGCTCCACCAAAATGTATGTCGAAGATCACGATACATTTTGGTACTCCCAGGATGGATTGCAAACTGCGTGTTGTGCGCCTCCATCATGATTTTATACTTTAAAACCAGGGTTGTTAGCAACACAAAGTATGGAGTTGACTCGAAGTATTCCTTCTTCATCGATTCTTGCTTCCGGCATAGCACATTCTTGCACTTTCTTCCTCATACGTATCAGCTCTAGGTCTGTTGCTTGAGCAGCTTTAACTTTATCGATTAAAGTCACTTCTACTCGTATATTCGTCATCATCACATGGATCCCTAGAGTCTTTAACTCTATCTCCATCCTTTGCAAGTCATATAAAATGGGCGTTTGCGTTGACAATAATGCACTCGTAGTCAGCTGAGTTAATGGAGTAGAGATTCGAGAAAACCCTTCTACGAATCTCCAATAATAACCAGCTAAGCCGAGAAAGCTACGTACTTCGGTCACTGATTTAGGTTGCTCGCAGCTTTGAATTACTTCAATCTTTGTCGGGTCAACATATATCCCATGATTTGATATCACGTGCCTAAGGAATGCAACTTCCTTAAGCCAGAACTCGCATTTCTTCAACTTGTCATATAGCTTGTTTTCACGAAGCTTTTGGAGTATCAGCCTCAAGTGTTGCTCATGGTCTTCACGGGTTTTGGAGTATATGAGGATGTCATCAATAAAGACGACCACAAAGTGATCTAAATATTCCTTGAATACTAGGTTCATCATATCCATGAAGGCAGCAGGAGCATTAGTCAATCCAAAAGATATGACTAAGAATTCATAATGCCCGTACCAAGTTCTGAAAGTAGTCTTTGGAATGTCATCAGTTTTAATCTTCAATTGGTGATATCCGGAACGAAGATCAATCTTTGAAAAGAATTGGCTCCTTGCAACTGGTCAAATAGGTCATCAATATGTGGCAATGCGTACCTATTTTTTATGGTGACATGATTCAACTCCCGATAATCAATACAAAGTCACATACTCCCATCTTTCTTCTTCACGAATAGAACAGGAGCACCCCAAGCAGACGTACTAGGACGAATGAAACCAATGTCTAATAATTCTTGCAATTGGGTCTTTAACTCCTGAAGTTCAATAGGAGCCATTTGATATGGGTCTTTGTAAATGGGTTTTGTATCGGGTTCAAGGTCGATACAAAATTCAATTTCACGCTCTGGGGGTAGGCCAGAAAGTTCTTCAGGGAATACGTCAGGGAATTTATTAACAATAGAAATATCATACAAAACTGATGTATTTTTGTTTAGATCCGTGACATGAGCCAAGAAAGCTTGACATCCGTTTTTCAATAAACGAATAGCTTTATGGCTTGAGATGACCGTGATTTATTTTAATGGTTTAGTCGCTTGAATTCGCATAATAAGTTGATAAGGAATATGAAAGCTAACAACCTTACGAAAACAATCAATTTTAGCATGATGAGTAGTTAACCAATCAATCCCTAGAATCACGTCAAATACAAGTATTTTTAAAGAAATAAGATCAACAAGTAACGTGAGGTTACCGATTTGAATCAAACAAGACTTATAAACAGTGGATGTAATGAAGGTTTCTCCCAATGGAGTTTCAACCGATACGTCAAAGTCTAATTTCTCCGGAATCAAATTTAAACGTTGAGCGCAAGTAGGAGAAATAAAAGAATGGGTAGAACCGGTATCAAATAAGGTATAGACTTCGCTAGAGTTTATGATAAGCTTACCCGTGATAACCTCGTTCGGATTTCTTGCTTTTTGGGAGGTTACGATAAACGCTCTCCCTTGAACTACCAGCTTTAACTTTTCTGGGACGGCCTTTAGTGCCTCCATCCCAGCTGGACTTATCTTTGGTGCACGACAAAATCGGGCTAGGTGACCTTCTCTTCCACAATTATAACACAGCTTTGGACTGCATCGCGCAGTTTGGACTGATATATCCCTCCCCTCCGCATTTGAAGCATATGATAGGTGGTCGTTCTCCTTCCTTAACAACGGGTGCTGGTGCTGACGTCTTTCAATCATTGTTGAATCTCCTTTTCTTGAAATGTCCATTTTTACTATCTTGGCTATGATTACCACCGAAGTGATTACCATTTTTGGCATGTTGATTCCCTCCACATTTGTTGTCACCGCTTCGATGACTGCTACCACTGGTATTATCATTTTCCCAGCTTCTTTCTCTTGGTTGAGTTGACTCGTTATCGTGCTCCAACAACTGAGCCATATTAACAACATCTGAATACAAACACAGTTTGTGAGAAATTAAGTATTAACGTATCTTGGGTTTCAAACCTTTTAGAAACATCCGCGTCATTCTCTCCTCATTATCAACCAAGTGAGACGCAAACCGGGACAACTCGGTAAACTTAGCTTCAGTACTGTGACACTGTCATATTGTTCTGCTCTAACTTGATGAACTCTACCTCTTTCATGTGACGAAGTACTTTCGGGAAAGTACTTGTCGTTCAATAGTTCTTGGAAATTTTCTCAAGACATCTTCAGTGCGGCAGGTTGAGTACGCTTTACCGATTCCGACCAGTAATCTGCCTCTCCTCGCAACATAAAGGTGGAAAATGGAACCTTTTGCTCCTCGGAGCATCCTAAAACATCAAATATCTTGGTGATCTGCTTTATCCACTGCTTCCGCCTTAAGTGGTTTTGGCTCTCTAATAAACTCCAGGTGGTCCCAACTCCTTGAACTGTTTAGCGGTGACCGTCCGAGAGTTTCCAGGTGTTTCCACCTACATTTTGGACAGGATCCGCTCTCGCCTGATGTTGCATGAATTGCATAAAGCCTCTGAACATTCCATCATTCATCATTTGGTCAGTGATGTTGTTTGCATGAGGATTGTCGACTTCCTGATGCACATTATCCTGATTATTAATCTGTGGAGACTCAACAGTCTTCTGTGCTCTATTGCTATTCTCAACATTCTCGGATGTCATTTTCAAATACTGCCACAAAACAAGGGTTAATTGACATGTCATATATTATCCATATACTGTAACCGACCAATTAAATACCAAATAAACTTAGGTAGGTCATACTAGCGAAGCAATTCCCTGTCTCTCCCCTCCTAGTTCTTGTCTCACATCTCAGCCATGGATCATATCCCTAAGCTTTGATACCAACTGTGACGCACCCAAAATAGGTATACATCACCTGTAATAACCCGATATTTTCTTTATAAATAAATCGTAAATTATGCGTATAAATTTTTTTTATTATTCAAATAATATGGGGAATATGTATAAGTAAAGTACATGTATTTATGTGATAAATAAATATATATTTATTACATGAATAATTGTAAATAATTTTATTTTAGAAGTAATGATCATTATAAATTATATTTTTATAATAATTAATTTTTATTATAGAAATGTTTTTATTATTTATTTTTCAAAGAAAATATGATATTATATTATTTAAATAATATAAGGAATGATTATTGTAATTATAATAAATATTATTTATTTATATGAATTTTAGCTCGAATTATTAAGTTAAGTATTTTAACTTAATTAATAAAGCTTTTTATGCAAGGTAAATCAGATATGAATTCCAAACGCTAATTCTGGTTTTAGGACAAGGAATGATAATAATAATATAATATTAATATATTTTGGATTTTTCAGTGATATAAATATGTACTGTTTACATGGATCGATAATGGTTGGTCAATTATGGTGTTATATGACAAACCCTAGTATTACTGTATGAAACCCTAACTTAAAATACAAATTAGAGTTCAATATTATTAGGTAATCGTGATAATGTGATCAATGTCGGATATTATAAATATTAACATTAATTAGGAAAACCCTAATTTTTGAAAACCCTAATCGTGAAATTAGAAACCCTAATTTCTTAAGTGAAAATTCTAAATAATATTTTGAAATCCTAATTTCTATATTAGGTAACCCGACTTAGTAATTATAAAACTTAATTGCTAATTGTAAACCCTAATTATTAATTTTAGCAAGCTTAATTATAATTAGTAAATACCTAAACCTAATTTTTTTAAGTATATAATTAAGAAATCTAAACTAATTTAGCAATCCTAAGTTGTGAAATTTTGGAAACTAAAATTTCCATTTTTAGCCTTTTCAAGATATCCTTAAATGCTAATACACAAAACCTAAGGGTTAAACCCTAAGGGTTTGTCAAGATTACAAAATGACCATTAAAATTGTATGACAAATGACCATTATACCCTTATATGCATTATTGAGGTTAACTTGTCAAACCTTTAGTGGTTGAACCACCCTAAACCTAGCCATGTGCTACAAACTCCAAATATCAGCCCATTTTCCAGCCATATACATTGCATACTAGTATTATATAAAGATCAAAGAGAGAGAAAAAGCCACATTTTGCTCCTTTTGCTCAAACACCCAACCAATCCTCTCTCCCACTAAAACCCACGAAAATTGTAAGTTTTACAGTCACAAAATCAAGCCCCGCGAATTTCATAACAACATCAGTAGCCTTGAATCAAACCTTGATCAAAGAAGGTATAAAACCCTAGCTATAATCTGGTCTTGATTTGCATGTTAGATGTCAGGATTTATTGTTAAAACATGTTATATATAGTGTATAATAATGATCTGGGTTGCTAGATGTTAGATCCATAACATCTAGAGGCTCGGATTTGAAGTTTTTCATAATCTGGAAAATCTTTAAAAAGTGGTCTGACAATGAATGTCAGACCCCATAGATTTCATTATGTGTAATGTTTTGGTGTTTTGAAAGTTTGGACTTATAGTATGTAGTATGGTCTTTAATCTGGAGTTGAAATCATGCTTACATCTGACCTAAGTCGTAAGATAATCGTGATCAAACCACGTTGACCGGCCATGACTGGGCATTTCTGGGTAACCCAGAAACTGCCCAGAAAGGGCCTGACAACATATTCAAGCTCCCGGATCTTTCTTGTGATGGTTGATCTGGGTTTGTTGTTGTATCTAGTTTATAGTTTGGTATTTTGACTGCATATTTATGCCTTAAAATCTCCTAAACATCAAATGAATGGAAGTCAGTGGCTGGTCAAAGCAGGCCAGATGATCACGAACTGAGTTTCTGGGTAACCCAGAAAACTCAAGAGCGTGATCTCTGACAGGGTTTGACCAGCATGGATCTTGTGATTATGTTGTTGTTTTGTTTATGTTTTGTGATGGATCGCTTCCTCGACATGTTAGCTAGACACTGTAACATTTGAATCACAAAAACATTACAAGATTAGCAAGTTGTGGAAGCCCAAACGTGGCTGGTCGAACTATTCTTCATTTCTGAGTAACCTAGAAAATGAAGAACAACTCTGACAGCTACTTTGAAGGCTTAGATCTCGTTTGTTTTATGCTTGTTGGTTATGTTTGTTGTTGGATCTTGTAGTATTACATTATGTTAGTTCCCAGTAGGCACAATAGATCTAGAAGGGGGAGTTGAATAGATCTTTTTTATTTCAAATACTTTTCTCTTTTATTTTGTATTGCTATTACATTAGCAGATGACAAACATAAGAATCTTTTCAAGCACAGCGGAATAAGTAAAAGACCCCCTTCATTGATATATTCATAATCAAACATACATTGTTCGTAGAGTTAGTTTGGTTGTAAGAAGTTAAAACATACATAGCAGTTATAGCATTTATAGTAAATAATTTAAATGACATAATGTAAAAGACACAAGGGGTTTTAAGTGGTTCAGAGGCTCAAGCTCCTAATCCACTCTTCTACTTTCAACTAGCAGGATTTCCACTAAGGAAGGGCAGCACCCTGAATCACTAAGATTCCTTCAAGGCCAGCAGCCTTGGGACTTCAGTTCACTAAGAACTCTTCAAGGCCAGCAGCCTTAGGACTCCTCTAGTTCCCTAGGAACTCTTCAAGCTAAGTATGCTTGGAACGTCTTTTAGTCCCTCCGGACAAGGACACCTCAGGCCTTGGCTTCATTTAGTCCCTTCGGACAAGGACCCTTAAGGCCCTGGCTTCTGTTGAGTTGTTTGTTCATTGGAGTTGGTGCTGAGCTGCTAAGATGTCTTCATGCTCTGAACATCTTCTGTACTTAGCAGCTTGGTGTGATCATCCTTGAAGTGCAGTTGAGTGTTGCATGATGCTCATCTTCTTTAGTTACTCAACCACTTCGAATGACCCATTGATGACTGCCTTGAAGATCATTCCTCTTGATACACGATGGCTACACATGATGGGTTTCTAAGATGACTGTAAGCTCTTATGCTAGGTACTTAGAAACTTTCTCATGCTTGCCACCATGATGACGTTTGTGATCTCCCTTCTTGATACTTGATGTCTTCTCATGATGGACTTGCTAAGATGATTGTTAGCTCTTCTCTATGGTACGTAGAGTCTTCCCATGATGGACACCATGCTAACTTCGTTCGGGTTACTCGTTTTTTGAGAAGTCACAAAAAACGCTCTCCTTGAAACCACCGACTTTATTTTGTTTGTATCCGCCTTTGGTGCCACTGTCCCAGTTGGACTTGATTTCGCTACAGGACAAAATTGAGCTATGTGACCATCTTTTCCACAACTAAAACATACCTTGGAAGGCTGTAAAAAGTTTGGACTTATGTGTCCCTCCTCTCCGCATCTATAGCATCTAACTGGCGGTCGTTCTCCTCCCCTAGAACTTGTTGCTGCTGCCGACGTCTTCCCATCATCGTTAAATCTTCTCTTCTTGAATGTTCCACTTCTATTATCTTGGCCATGATTACCACCGAAGTGGTTACCATTCTTGGCATGATAATTTCCCCCACGATGGTTATCATTGTTCCGATGGCCATTGCCACCAGAATAATTATTATTGTGTTGTTGCTCATTACATTTTGGTTATACTGACTCATTATCGCGTTCCAATAACTGAGCCCTATTCACAACATCTGAAAATAAACAAAGTTTTTGAGAAATGAGGTATTGACGTATATCGGGTTTCAAACCTCTTAGAAACATTCGCATCATTCGCTCCTCATTATCGACCAAATGGGATGTAAACCGGGATAACTCAGTAAATTTAGCCTCGTATTGCGACACGATCATATTATTTTGCTCCAACTTGATAAACTCCATCCCCTTCATGTGACGAATACTTTTGGGAAAGTACTTGTCGTTGAACAGCTCTTGGAACTTCTCCCAAGACATCTTGAATACATCAGACTGGGTAAGTTTTACAGATTCCCACCAGTAATCTGCCTTTTCACGTAACATAAAGGTGGCGAAAGGAACCTTTTGCTCCTCGGAGAATCCCAAGACATCAAATATCTTGGTGATCTGCTTTAACCACGTCTCCGCCTTAAGTGGTTTTGGTTTTCCCAAAAACTTTGGTAGTCCCAGTGATGAGTGAGTTTTATACACATGAATTGGGTACATTCGGGCTTAATTTATTGTTGTTCTCAAGTCTTTTAGGATGTTTTTATGTGTTTGTGTCTATTCATGCATGTTTTATATTGTTTTGTAGGAATTGGGACAAAAGTTACATGGATCGACGTTCGGGGTGGCTAGATTCGCGTTTTCGGCTTGTCATTTACACAGCAGTCACTTCAGAGCCAATTTGACTATATCTCCGGACATTATTTCGAAAAACTTCAAGAATGAAAGTTGTAGATCTACTTTTTCTCTTTCCGAATCATCTTGAATCATCTAAATCGGAGTTCGGACGAAGAAGTTATGGCCGTTTTCCCAAAGGACGTCGGAGCAGAAAATGTTGACTTTTTGACCAGCGCCGGGGCGCCCATTTCTAGTGTATTTCCAGCGCTGGGGCGCTGGGGGGCAGAATGCCAGCGCTGTGCCCAGCGCCGGGGCGCTGGGGAAGGGTCTGGTGCGGGCCTGGACGCGTTTTGGGCGAATTTTGACACCTTTTTGACTCCAAATAGGATTGGGTTTGTTCCTAAACTCAAAATTAGACTTGTAACCTATAAATACATGATGTAAGGCATAAAATAAGGGGGGATTACATAGCTTAGCCTAGATTAAACACTCCATTAGATTAGAACATAACCTTAGTTCTTATTAGTTTTGGAGATTGAAGCAACTTGGAGACCATTGAAGATTCAAAGCAGGAGCAAGAGGGGAGCATCAGATTTGCTGACAACAGATTCTATTCTCTTCTCTCATCTTACTTTTATCTTTTAATGTCTATTCAATTGTGGATTCTTGGTTTCCATTCATTAATTATGAACTAACTCTTTTATTAAGATTTCAATTGAACTTTTTATGGCTATGAATTAGTTATTCATTATATTCCAATTATTTATGTTAAAGTGAGTTGTTTATCTTGTCTTGTGCATATTGCTAATTATTTGATCAGTAATTACTTTGTTACTCTAGAAGGAATTGGAAGAGGAATTCTAGGGTTAGAACTGGGCATTATAACATGTGACTTAGTTATTTGCATGGTAAATAATTAGGTTTGTGAATTGAATGGAAATATCTGTTCGCCGCATGTAACACATAAGGAATTGGGATTGGAAAGAGTTTAATTCAATTATTTTGCATAGGAATATAGCAAGATTAATCTGAATTAAATAGAAGGCAATTGATCACTTGGAAAAGGACTTTTGGCATTTGAGAATTCCTGTTAATAATTCAGTAGACATAATAATTGTGATAATTGGATAATTGATTTATGGTTCATAATTGGGGATATTGAAGTCTTAATCTTTATTTATTTGAATTCATTTATAAAGTAACATAGTTTTAATTGGTTAATTTAGTTTTCTTAATTAGAAAAATCACGATTTGAGATTGTTTAAATAAAATTAGTTTGGTTAAGAATTAGTACTTGGTGATTTTTATTAAATAATTCCTCGTGGGAACGATACTTTTCTTATCACTTTATTACTTGTTGACCGTGTATACTTGCACGTATTCATTGATTGCGAAATCGATCAACAAGTTTTTGGCGCCGTTGCCGGGGAATTAATTTAATAATTATTTTCCAATATTAATTTCAATCAAATTAGTCTTAATTTAAACATTTTTATTTTTATTTTTATTTTTAATTCTCTTTCTATATTTCTTTCTTTTCAGGTACCATGGATGACTTTGTGTATCAATGGCCATACACGAACACGACTCAACAACCAGAGAGGATATCAAGTTTGGAAGAAGCCTTAGAAAAATTCATTAGAGCTTCTGACAAAAAGAACGAGGAACAAGACAAGAAAATGAATCAAGTAGAGCTGAATTTGCAAATCCAAGGGGCATTGATCAAGAATCTAGAAAATCAAGTGGAACAGATAGCACATGCGTTGAACAACCGTCCTCAATACACCTGGCCCTATGACATGGATTCCGAGACTGATGGTGAGCCCGAGCCAAATCTACAACTGGATGAGCCACGAGATGAAAAAGAAGAGACAAGTGGGGATAATGACAACAAGGTCGGTGAAGAACTAACTGTGAGACCCAATGATGATGAGCCAATGTTGTTTATGCTACAAGTGCCTTCTCCTCCACAGTTCAAGTGTCCGGTTAGATTTGCAAAACCTTGTCCGATTGGTAGTCATGTCATCGGCAATACTCTCTGTGATGTAAAAGGAAGTACATCTTCAAAACCATGGTGCGATGAGCTGGAGAAGATAGAAGAAGAAATTGTTGTGTCTGACAAGCCTCAATGCCAGAATATATTCGCAGACACAATGGAGAAACCACCTAGATGCTGGACGTTCTTTAATGTGATCTTATCTAAACAAAGCATGCTAGGTGACTTTAATACAATGGCTATCGTAAATGGGAACCTACCAAAAGATATATTATTTCCGATGGATGGAGGGTTTCTCAACTTTCGAAGAGGAATTGGATAGCATTGACCAGACAAAGTCAGGCTGAGACTATAAACCAAGCGCTTATTGGGAGGCAACCCAAGTTTAATTTTTATTTTTTATTTTTAGTTTTTATTAAGTTTTATATTAGTAGTTTTGAATTTGCATTTATTTAGGAATTAATAAAATTGCTTCTATCATGGTTTTACAGGTTATTCAAGTCAAATTCAAGTGTGGTGCCCAATTTGTTCCATGTGCTTAGCCTATTCTCCAAACTTAGCGGACAAGGAGGAAGATTGCTATATTTTCAGGGAAGTCCTCTGCTTTAATTTTTTCTATTGAATCCATTGAGGACAATGTCTAGTTTAAGTTTGGGGGTATTTTAGTGTCGTATTGCATATAGTTTGTTATTTACATTGTAGTTAGTTATGTTTTCGAGTTATTTACATTTAGTTTTTGCATTCAGTTTTTTGTTTTTAAAAAAAAAATTTAAAAATCGCAAAAATAGTAGTTAGTTTACTATGTTTGTTGCAGTTAGTTTATATTTGCATGATTCCAACTGTTAGATAGTAAAAGTCTATTTTGGCCAATGATGAGACTGGAGTTAAGTAGATAAGTATAGTATTGAATATTCAGGCTTTGATGTGATTTCTTGTTATGAATTGAATCTTTTCCTGTTTGAAACTGGTATAATTAAGGTTAGCACGTTAATAACAGCTATGTTGACTGATTAAGTTAAATTGATACATAATGGATTTCTTAAGGATAATACTAGTGTGAAGGAATGAAAGACATGAATAGGCGGAGATGGCTAAATTTTGATAAAAACTTAAGTTTGGGGGGAAATTTTGGGGTATATAAGCTTTAAAAAAACATGTTGAGTCTTGTGGTGGGTTGAGGAGAAACACTCCCCATAAACACAAGCGTGAGATGGAGCGTAAAACGCACTCACCAACCATCTATCAAAAAAAAAAGAAATAAAAGAGAAAAAGAAAAAGAAAATTATCGTGGCTAGTTTTGTTTCGGGGCCTTTGTTACTTGAGTAAGTACGCCCGAAGGGGTATCTTAAAACCTAGCGCCCTAAGGTCTTATATGGTCTGGAAGTCGTTGGTCGAAAGCTCGCTAAGGGGTGACACTGTTAGCCTAATGGAATGAGACATTGCACAGTCATGGTTAAAAAAAACAATAAAACGGGAAAAGAACAAAAAGCCCCCGTAATGAAAAGTAAAGCATAAGTATCCCAGATTGGACTCTTGAACTTGGTTGATGTTTGAATTTTGTTAGATTTAGCTTGTTCATGAATTTTGTGAGTTTTCACTGTATGATGCCTTCGAAGATATCTATTATGTCTTAAATTTGATTTTATATCAGTTAACATTGTTGTGGAGCACACACGCACTATATCAGTGATAACAGTCTAAGATTTGATGATTGAGTGGGAAATTACTGATTTGTTTTAATATGATGTATTATCATGTTTACTTGATTTCTCTAAGGCCAGTTGAATAGACTTGTTTCTGTCATTACAGTTGGATTCGTAGGCATATAGATTAGTTTCATTACATTGCATTGCATAACATTTTTGTGTTTTTGCTTGAGGACAAGCAAAGGTTTAAGTTTGGGGGTATTTGATGAGTGAGTTTTATACACATGAATTGGGTACATTCGGGCTTAATTTATTGTTGTTCTCAAGTCTTTTAGGATGTTTTTATGTGTTTGTGTCTATTCATGCATGTTTTATATTGTTTTGTAGGAATTGGGACAAAAGTTACATGGATCGACGTTCGGGGTGGCTAGATTCGCGTTTTCGGCTTGTCATTTACACAGCAGTCAATTCAGAGCCAATTTGACTATATCTCCGGACATTATTTCGAAAAACTTCAAGAATGAAAGTTGTAGATCTACTTTTCCTCTTTCTGAATCATCTTGAATCATCTAAATCGGAGTTCGAACGAAGAAGTTATTGCCGTTTTCCCAAAGGACGTCGGAGCAAAAAATGTTGAATTTTTGACCAGCGCCGGAGCGCCCATTTCTAGTGTATTTCCAGCGCCGGGGCGCTGGGGGGCAGAATGCCAGCGCTGTGCCCAGCGCCGGGGCGCTGGGGAAGGGTCTGGTGCGGGCCTGGACGCGTTTTGGGCGAATTTTGACACCTTTTTGACTCCAAATAGGATTGGGTTTGTTCCTAAACTCAAAATTAGACTTGTAACCTATAAATACATGATGTAAGGCATAAAATAAGGGGGGATTACATAGCTTAGCCTAGATTAAACACTCCATTAGATTAGAACATAACCTTAGTTCTTATTAGTTTTGGAGATTGAAGCAACTTGGAGACCATTGAAGATTCAAAGCAGGAGCAAGAGGGGAGCATCAGATTTGCTGACAACAGATTCTATTCTCTTCTCTCATCTTACTTTTATCTTTTAATGTCTATTCAATTGTGGATTCTTGGTTTCCATTCATTAATTATGAACTAACTCTTTTATTAAGATTTCAATTGAACTTTTTATGGCTATGAATTAGTTATTCATTATATTCCAATTATTTATGTTAAAGTGAGTTGTTTATCTTGTCTTGTGCATATTGCTAATTATTTGATCAGTAATTACTTTGTTACTCTAGAAGGAATTGGAAGAGGAATTCTATGGTTAGAACTGGGCATTATAACATGTGACTTAGTTATTTGCATGGTAAATAATTAGGTTTGTGAATTGAATGGAAATATCTGTTCGCCGCATGTAACACATAAGGAATTGGGATTGGAAAGAGTTTAATTCAATTATTTTGCATAGGAATATAGCAAGATTAATCTGAATTAAATAGAAGGCAATTGATCACTTGGAAAAGGACTTTTGGCATTTGAGAATTCCTGTTAATAATTCAGTAGACATAATAATTGTGATAATTGGATAATTGATTTATGGTTCATAATTGGGGATATTGAAGTCTTAATCTTTATTTATTTGAATTCATTTATAAAGTAACATAGTTTTAATTGGTTAATTTAGTTTTCTTAAATAGAAAAATCACGATTTGAGATTGTTTAAATAAAATTAGTTTGGTTAAGAATTAGTACTTTGTGATTTTTATTAAATAATTCCTCGTGGGAACGATACTTTTCTTATCACTTTATTACTTGTTGACCGTGTATACTTGCACGTATTCATTGATTGCGAAATCGATCAACACCCAGCTCCTTGAACTGCTTAACGGTGACCGACCGTGGGTTGCCATTATTTCCACCTATATTTTTAACAAAAGTCTCTCTTACCTGATGTTGCATGAATTGCATAAAGCCTCTGAACATCCCATCGTTCATCATTTGATCGGTGTTGTTATTTACTTGAGGATTATTGTCTTCCTGTTGCACATTATCTTGGGTATTGATCGTTGGTGACTCAACGGTCTCATGTGCTTCATTGTTGATCTCAACATTTTCGGATGCCATTTTCAAATACTACCACAAAACAAGGGTTAATTGACATGCCACATATTATCCCTATACTCTGACCGACCAATTAAATACCAAATAAACTTAGGTAGGTCATACTAGCAAAGGAATTCCCCGTCTATCCCCTTCTAGTTCTTGTCTCACATCTCAGTCGGGGATCATATCCCTAAGCTTTGATACCAACTGTGACGCCCCCAAAATAGGTATATATCACCCATCTTGAGTCGCCAGATACATGGTACATAAATTCAAATACAAATTAATTATACAACTGTCGGGTAATATACGACAAAACAAAGCTGAGAGTTTAAACAAGAATATTGTCATCTAGACAATATCCACACTCATTGTTGTCCACATTACAATTATTATCACATTATTCCGTAGAATAGTGAGGACTACTAAAGCCATTTATCCTGGACCATCACTCCATTCCCTGACTTGTCCCAGCTAAATTCTCATTTCCTAAAGAGAACAATGAAAGAAAGGGTGAGCTCAACTAGCCCAGTAAGAAATATTATGACTAAGATAATGCAGAATAAATTATCATTAGCCTTCAACAGTATAACAACTGATAGAATACAATAGACAATAAGTTTTAGATCAACAACTGCAGCGGAAATAAGCAATCCATTGGAAGAGTTAAGTGGAGCATAAAATCTACTATCTTCTATGATTTAAAAAGTTTTTCATCAACTTTATCGCTGAGACTCAGCTTAATAAATAAAATTGAATCATCCCTGCACCACGGCCAAGGATATTCATGTAATCATCAATGGTCATGATTATACCGAATAATCTCTGGTCATAATCATACCAACAACTGTCTATCAATGAACTTCGGGCCAATGAGGACTTTTACCACATCATTCGTTACATTACGGTCATGATTATACCGAATAATCCATGGTCATAATCATACCAAGTCCATCTATGCACGTAAGTCAAAGATGACTTTCATCACAATATAAACATGAGGATGATGACAATGACATAATAATTCAATAAAACAAGTTCAAGGATAAATTTTAAAGATTTATAATTTAATTTATCCAGAAATCAAACACGTCCAAATTGTCAACATGATACTGCTTTGTGGGGTAAAATTCAAGAATAATATTCATGTACCAAAAATAATTTGGACAGAAAAGAAATATATTTTTCGGGTGAATTGTACCCCGTGAATAGTACTTCGAGAATAGTACCCCGTGAATAGTACCTTGACACAAAAAAAGTGTCCCGAATACCCGAGTGAATGATACTAGAGTGAATAGTAATTGGGTGAATAGTAACCCGTGAATAGTAACTCGTGAATAGTACTCCGGCATGAAAAGTGTCCCGAATACCCTAGTGAATAATACTAGAGTGAATAGTAATCGAGTGAATAGTAACCCGTGAATAATAACTTGTAAAAGAAAAAATACCAAAGAAAATGATCTTTCATGACGAGTACAAAAGAAATGATATCTCATACAAGTATAATAGAATATACGAAACTGTAAATGGATTTTCACCCGCCATGCGGTAATCCACGTAGACAGATCATTTCCACAATTTAATAAGGAATGAATTGTTAGGTTTGTAATATTTTCATGAACGCAATCAAATTGCAAAGATAAGCGGAAACGTGGAAAATCAGAGTTTTACAATTTTACAAACCATATACTCGGATCATCCTTTATGCGCAATTATTAATTAAATGAAAAGATAAAGAACAAGTATCGTACCCTTGAAGATTCGAGCTTCCTCAGGTACAAGTTCACCTCCAAATCCTTTCGCGTTCAACTTGAATCCTCCGGGTTGGTTCCTTCCTTTGATCAACATTTGTCACCCAAGTGTTTGGCCTCTAGAGGTGATCCACCAAGGAAGAAGAAAGATTGAAGAAGATGGGTATTTGGCAAAACCCTAGTTTTTCTATCTCTCATAGAAAATGAGCGTACTCTCCAACTATTGGAATTACGTATATTGTGAAAAAGTCAACAACCACACCACTCACCCATAATAAGACTCCTCTTATTTATAGATGTGGGCAACCCTCCTTAACAATTAAGGAATTGAGTTTTATTTTAATTAATTAAATTCCTTTAATTAATTAGGCTCCCAATCATATTAGGAAAAAATGAGAGTATTTTTATTAATTAATTCCCAAACTCCTTTAGGAATTAAATAATAATAATAATAAGACTCCTCTTATTAATTTATATTTAATATTTCTAAAATATTAAATAATAAATATTAAGTTATTTAATTTATTCTATCACCATAGATTAAATTAAATATACTTAACTTATTATTATGATTATACCATTTGCTTCTTAAATAATTATTCTTCCTTTTATGGTGTGACCCTTTAGGTTATCCATATTAAATCGGTTGTGAATAAATCAATTAGAATAATTCTAATCTTATTTAAATAAATAAATTAAATTATTAATTTGTTTAAATAAATAATATTTATTCTACAATAGGGATAATCCTCCCTAGCGATCAACGACTTTCGAGATAATATAGATTTCAACATTAATCATAAAAGAACCTTTGAGTAAATAGTTATCGTACAATTAAATCCTTCCACCATACAATATCCCAATTAAATATAAGACATGGAATTACTATCAAGTCTTAATTTATTTAATTATATGTATTTCGACTCTTAAATGCATAACACCAAATAATGCAAATTAGAAACTCCTTTCTAATTTCATTCTGCCTTGGTCAAGGACTACTGGATTGTCATTTATCGAATCATATAGGATATTTTTCTTCTTTTACTAGAAGCGGTAGATTCTTTATTGATCATACATTATCTCTATGTACGACTTATTATACCAAAGCATACCCTTTTATATACCCTAAGGGTCTTAAGGAATAAGTCAAAGTATAACTCATCATACATAAGATACTATGATGATCTCAAGTCCAAGGATCACTTGTATTACTATCACTACAGGAATTCCTATTGACAGGCAAGTAAAACTTCCATTAGGTATTCCTTAGCGATCCACGTTCAGTGAACTTATTCTCTAATAAGCATATACATACTTGCTTTAGTGTCTCCACACAAATGATCATGAGATCGATCATCCTCATCCAATGAGCAAGCAATGTTTGTACCAATCTATCCAGATTTACTAATCTCCAATTTAGTAATCCAACGATTGGGAACTATTTTAGTTTTAAGCTTTCTAAGAATTTAGATCTCATTAGAATAATCATCATCATTATTCTAAAAGCATTGCTTAAAACTATGGGTTTATCACATATTATAAAATAGCATCATGTAGATAATTAAAAGCCTTTAATAAATTAATACTTTTTATTAATAAATAAATAAGATTGTTACAAAGTATATGCTTTATCATCAAACATGATTGGCTTGTGTGCATACTACTTTCAATCTCCCACTTGCACTAAAGTCAATCGTCATGGTATCTCATACTCTTCTTCTCTAAGTGATGATTATCCTGTTGTTGTATAAGCTTCAGTAAATGGATATGTAATGTTGTTCTTGAGAGTCCAATATCTCTATAGTGATTTCCCATCTTTCAATAATTCTTTAATCAAATGAAAGTGCTTGCAACACATGTTTAGATCCAAGATGAGACTTAGGAACTATTCCTAGTTTTGTAATAAATTTTTCATCCAAACAATCAACTTGTAGCTTCATTTATAACTATATACTTTGTCTTTATCACTAAACCAGCAACTCTTTGCTGTTTGGAACCTTTCTTAATTCACTGCACCATTGTTCAAGGTAATGCTTTACCTTAAAGTGGATTTTCTGTCATCTTGGTCTATCTGAAAAATTGAGTCTGTTAAGCCCTCTAGTTTTAATTCAGACCCACCATGAATATGATCACATCCTTAGTGTCGGTTAATTACTTTAAGATATTTTCCACTGACTCATAGTGAACTTCTTCAGAATATGACAGATCAACATCAGGTCTCGTACATTTCATTATATACCTGATAGTTACTCATTCGGTCTCTCCTTTTGGAGTCTTTGGGAACTATTAAGAGAGATACACTCCATGGCTCATCAACATGAGACATCTCTTGGAGTTTGTCATGCTAAACGAATATAGCATCAAATGAATATACGTTCCTTGGGTTAAGTCGAGTATCCTATTAAATCTATCTATATAGATTTGTATCCCCAATTAAGATAATCTCCCCAAATCATTCATGGAGAAATGTTTAGACAACTTTATCTTTACTGATTGTAGCATTGGTATGTCATTCCCTATCCGTAGTATATCAACATATAATACTAGGAATGTCACGACGCTCCCACTGACCCTTTTGTACACACTAGGTTCATTCTTGTTTTTGATAAAATCAAACTCTTTTGATTGTCTCATCAAAACGAATGTTCTATATTTGAGAAGCTTGCTTCAATCCATTTATCTGAGTGTCTACAACTCTTCCCTCATCGTATGTAACTGGATCATCATCTTCTATGATGTGTACCTCATCATCATCATTATCCATGATGAATCCATACCTCCTAGGTATCTTCAGTACTATTCCAGATTTACGATTCGGTTGTGGTACAATAGGTCTATCTGTAGGTTCCTCTTATTTGACTTATAGTGTTTTGTGGTTCTTGAACTCTTCAAGATCTATTATCCTCCCATTAGCCCTTCAATGATAAACATCTTTATCTTAGAAGGAAACGTGTTTCGCAACAAACACCTTTTGCTAAGTTAGGATCATAGAACATATACCCTAAACTTTCTTTAGGATGTCCCACAAATCTACACTTGTCAAATCTTGTCACAAGCTTATCCTTTGAAACCTTTTCACATAAGTTTGACAACCTCTTAT